>CACRXK020000935.1:27005-63778 GCA_902702795.2 Paramuricea clavata | reverse complement strand
GCATTCCTCCTGAACGGCAAGTGTTGGTGTCCGGCGAAACATAGGTGAAACAAGCGAACCGTATATTCCTGTACAGCGTAAACAGGTTACGCAAGGTTTTATATTTGTGTTTATTTAATATATTGAACTAAGTCAGATCTATAAGAGCATATTTAAACTAAATATTAATTAATATAGCAATAGCCATATTGTTGAAGACGAGAGAAAGGAAATTTCGTGTGAATCACCACTTGCATGGAGACGCCTAGATGCAGCTTGGATGCAGAGCTTTGCCTGTAGTAAACATATATGTTTGCCTTAGAAAACATAGACGGGATCTTCATAGATTTTAGCTGATTCGTGTCAAACTTCGCTCTACACATAAATAATATCGATTGAGAAGTCTTTTGGCTATTTATTTGTTTCGAAGACTTGTATATTTCATTAAAGAATATCTCGCCACTCCTTGACGAGTAGCTGTCAAATACTGCCATTTTTTGACGTCACGTGACCGGCCCGGACCACGGCTTCCTCGTGTCTCGCCTCGTCCCACACTGAAGCCCTGGGAACGAGGTTGCCACCTACCTTTCGACATTGTCTTCATCTTCATGCTTAACCAAACCATAACGACCATTGTCGGCTCCTTTTTCGATTTGAATTGTATAAGCAACAGCAAAGAGCACACCAAGAGCGAGAAAGAAATATGTTGTCTTCATCTTTGAGATATTTTAATCATTGAATGCCTTTAACGTCTTCTCTTTGACTTAACTAATTTCAAGCGAAGGCTTTCGGCATATATTTATACTCGCTGAGTATGGTAATTTAATTCACTTTGTTGTATATATATACCACGTCATAGTATACGTATTTGTAATATCAACTGATATGAAATATGTCACTTGGGATTCCATATACAGAAACTAATCCATATTACGTAGTGTTATAATATCAGTTTTCGATTTTAGTATACTTGATAAAATATAATACGTAAGTTTTTTCTTTGTAGGAGCTCGAAAAACAAGAAATTACATCATCATGAAAAGTTACGCACACGAAAATAAAAGCAAATTTATATATAACAATATATAAATTCAAGTTAATGAGAGTCTCTCCTAGCAGGTCTTATATATACGCCTGCGGGATGAAAACATAAGGCTTAATGAGTCTTTGGGTTGACCAGAGTTTGAGAGTATAATGTATATAATTGGTTCACTTCACCCTGAACCCATTCTCCCACAATGATTTGGCGTGTGTTTTACTTATTTTCGGGCTGTTCTTTCACCTAACGTGCTTGAATTATTAAAGCAAATTTATATATAACAATATATAAATTCAAGTTAATGAGACAACACGTTTGTCACCTTCAAACCTGGTTATAATCTCATAGTAACAGGATAAGCTTGTCAACAGCCACAAAAAGGCGATATCCAATAGTCCAAAGTTCAAATGTTTCTCTGGGCATGTGTAAACCGAATGAAAGATCAACTGACCAATCATATGTCAACAACGAACACTCAGAACAAAGGTCAATGTGATAAGGGAGTTCACTTTGACAAATATCCCAACAAAGAGCAATGTCTTGTTACCGAGAAAGAAAATTTCCACCCACCCACCCACCCGTTCATGTTCCTGATATCTGGTGCATTGTATGGGTACTAACTAATGTTATGCAAGGACTGTTCAAGAACAATTTGTCAAGAAAGACTATCGAACAATTTTCTCATGGAAAATTATCGCTATGTAAATACTTAAGTGTTCAAACAAATAAATTTTGGTTCGGGGTTGAAGTGTTCCCAATGGTCAACTTCAGGCCCATAGACTCAGGTTTTTTATGTAAATATAATCAGTCGAATCGTAGGTACTGTCCAAGGGGATTATCACCCCTTGGTTCAGGTCTATGTCAGAGGGGGTCGCTACCCTTCGGGCAGAGCTCCTATGGAGCATTCAGTCTCTCCTAGCAGGTCTTATATATACGCCTGCGGGATGAAAACATAAGGCTTAATGAGTCTTTGGGTTGACCAGAGTTTGAGAATATAATGTATATAATTGGTTCACTTCACCCTGAACCCATTCTCCCACAATGATTTGGCGTGTGTTTTACTTATTTTCGGGCTGTTCTTTCACCTAACGTGCTTGAATTATTAATTGAACTAAACCAAAGAAAACTGTATTAAACCAAGCTAATAAAACATAAGTTCTTTATAGGTTTGCATGGCGATAAAACATATAATACTTTTTGTTTGTGGAAACACCAAGTATTATAATAAAACATAACTGAATAAAGCTAACTTTATTATACACGGCAAAAAACGCTCAGGTTGATGCAATACTGATGAAAACAGGATTGAACAATGTTTTGCTGCCCACATTGTTCATAGCTGTCAACAATATTGAACAATATTGTTACACCCGATTCAGGCTCAACAACATTGTTCAATATTGTTGACAAGTGTGAACAACGTGGGCAGCAAAACATTGTTCTGTCCTGTTGAGCAACGGGCTCGGCGTTTTTTGCCGTGTATCTAATAGTAACTACATGTCTTTTGGTTAAAGGCACAGTTCAGCCTTTTGAATGATGGTTTTTAAGGCGCATTTCAGCCCTTTTAATTGAAAAAGCTAACTAGGAAAATTAATTATGCATAATTCAAGATCAGTAAACTCAATTTTTTTAACAATAAAAACGTTTTAAAACGTTAAAACATTAAGTTTGCTACTTTGCTGATCTTCAATTATGCTAATTGATTTTCCTAGTTAGTTTTTTCAATTAAATAATTAAATCATGACGGTATTAAATCAGCATTAAATTTTTAGCCAATCGCACAACCTAGCTTCAAATGACTGACCAATATCTGCTCGCAAATTAATCTGTTTGAGCCTGGGACGCGTAATATTCCGGTAAAGCGGTTATGTAACTAGCTTTCTATACAAGAAATTATGTTAATTTAACGATTTTTTTAGTAAAAGTTTTTTTTAGAAAACGTCGCTTTTAAAATGTTTTAACCATATTGTTATTAGGCCCTTATGACGCGCTTTGAAGGAATAATCTTAGTTGGGTGTCAATGTGTTCAGCCACTATGGTTCAGCTATATATTTACAGCTAATTACGCGTAACTTTTATGTAATTTCTTGTTTTCGAGCTTTTACAAAGAAAAACTTAGGCGTTATATTTGATCAAGTACTAAAATCGTAAACTGATATTATTTTGTTTGTGTAGGCTTCGTCTATTCTGGCTTATTATTGATATCGTAACCTATAGTTGATATCATTCCAAACGTCACACCGAAGAAAAAAACGCGTAAACATCTAAATAGTATTTGTACAAGTTATGTAAGAGCGACTTCGGTGACAGACTGGTATACTTTTGAAATCAAGCAAAGTCTATTCCTAACTGGTTTTAATTTCTACTTTCAAAACAATTCGATTCTGACCGGTATAACGGCATGTGCATTATATTTTCGCTTCTTGTAATGTAGATTTTATAACTTTCTACGTTTTGGATTGTCTGTTATTAAATACAGTTGTTATGGATTAAAATGTTTGGGGCCCCTTTAATTAACGCGTAATTAGGTTTTGGCACCCTATCGTAACATTGAGGGTAACTTACCCTTTGAGATGGTATCAAAAATGTAACACGACTCCCTTAAAATTTTATATTAATTAATCTTGTAAGCCATTCTTCCATGTTGGGTCCCTGTGGAAGGAGCCTATTACATTGAGTATAACACTGGTATAAGGCCCCCCGAGCAGCGGAAATGTTTTAACCAACCTTCCCCCCCCCCCCCCCCCCGCCGATGAGGCACAGCTCTATGTTGGTACGTCATCCACGCAATAAAATTACACAATCTATTATGTTGCAATGCAAGAGTTTTATTTAGTAGTCAGTTACAGTTACAAACATGAAACATTTAGTCCAAATTTCTCTAATACGTTGACAGACATTATCGTGGTCCTTCAGGTGATAATTCTAAAAAAAATATGCAAAAGGAAAAAAGGTTAACAAAGGGCAGACTGGAGGGAACTCGGACATATCCTCAGCAAACATAACCTCAGCCTATGGCTTTGGTTGATAACACGAAGTTCGAGATTGATAAGCCGATGAGCAGCCGATCTGTATCTGATATACAAACTCTCGCCTTCGGCTCGAGTTTGTATATCAGATACAGATCGGATGCGAATGTTTTATCTAGTACTTAAAAAATTACCCATCTTATGAGTTCATTGGCGAAGTAATTTTAAAAATAAACATTGTCTAAGCCGAGAAAATCAAAGCTGAAATTTATGTAAATCAGGACAAATCTTTATCCGATTTACAAACATTGATTAAACATTCATTTCTTTTGTATTTTCCTTGTGAATTATTAATGATTTTTTTAATTCTTCATATCATGCGAAAGCCGAATTCAATAATTGTTAATAATTTGTAGCTCCTTACCTTGCAACTATTTTTTTATTTAACCTTATTCAAAAATTGTGATAATACTTTATTAACTGTGTTTATCCTAACCCACCCTGTCCACTTTCCCTGTGGGAGGAAACCAGAGCACCCGGAGAAAACCCACGACTATTTCGTCATATAACAAACGTACTTGCAGGGAGGTGAGTTCGGGATCACCGAACCTGCAAGTACGTTTGGTTTTTATCCCATACACCGAGCCATACACACATTTGTAGCTCTTCGCGATATATTCGTCGATGTTTTGTGAACATTTTCCCGGCCAAAAAAATCACTGGGCAAGAAAATACTTCTTTATCTACGTCTACATTACCTTTACTGCATTTTTTCTTTGGTTTTTCTTTTCCGAAAAAAGTTCTTTAAAGTTTAGGTTTATCGGCTAAATCTTGTCCGCCATATTTGTTATTGTTATTGCAACGTAAGCAGTTTAGCAGGTGAGTTCGGCAAAAAGCAGGTGAGCTCGACGACAAGCTCACCTGCTCTAAACCAATCAGAAAGCCGCTTTTAACACAGGTATGGGATAAGAGCGTTGGCAGACCCTTTGTGGCGAGAATCGATTAACCCACGATCTCAGAGGTGAAAGGCGCTTGCTATGACGACTGCGCCACAAAGCCCCTTCTCGGAAAGATGCGCATAATCTGCAAGATATTTAATAAGCAGCGACGTTAGATCTTAATATAATGGGCGCATAACTTACCATCGTAATTCTCAATAAGGTGTATAAGGAGTATATGGAGTATAAGGAGTATAAATGCCCTTTCGACCAGAACGGTGTCCATATTTGCGTCCGTACTTGCCCCATCCCTTGCGATAACCATAACGAAAACCAGGATCTGCTTCGATTTCGTCGCTGCAAAGATGATCGATTTTATCGAAATCAAAATTGCCACTATAACACCAATATCAGGGTTCCAAATAGATAACTTGAATTTAGATATAGTTGTAGGCTATATATTTGCGCGTGTATATACAGGCGATTTATTTCATGCTATGACAAACCGAATATATGATTACGCAGAAAACATCCATCATGTACAAAAGCCGCAGCAAAATGGGCAGCAAAAATAGAGAACGCTTGCAACAAAACAATCTTTTTAACATCAAATTTTTTTTTTCAAAAATTGTAAGATGAAAATCAATGCCCAGCATAGTGCATATAAAAGAGCCATGGACAACGTTATTATGATTTTCATCACAAAGTTATGACCCCGGCCTTCTTCGTGGGTACCAGAATTCTTAATGCGATCTTTTTATGTCAGCATCTTTTTAATTTAAAACTTATAAATTCATTGTGTAGATCAATGGATTAAGAAGAAAAGCTCGTTGCTAATTTAGAAGTCGCCGGCTATAGCGCTGTGAAAATACCGGTTATAACAGCCGGCTGCTATTTTTAACCCATTAAACCACAGATGAAGTATATACCCAGAGGTAATACCAGATGTGTGACTTAATAGGACTTCGTGTCCTCAAATTTCCCTAGATGTACACGTCATGCTCGCGTCTGACACTGGCTATAGCAAAATGGCGTCCTGAGAAACACGAACTTTTGCATTTTATTGCGACTTTTTTGGATCGAAATTTATGGATTAATTAAACACTCAAAACATCATTTGTTGAATGTTTAAAGTTGTTGAAAACAATTAAAGTTGTAGAAAAGGTGTTGAAAGCATTTTTGAAAACAATGACGTATTACTAAACAGAGTTGTTAACGAGTCCTATGTTGCAAGTCAAGTCAAGTCACAAGTCATTTCCTGCAAGTCCAAGTCAAGTCACAAGTCATTTGGTCTGAGTTCAAGTCAAGTCACAAGTCATTTTTTCTAAATCCAAGTCAAGTCACAAGTCATTCCGAGTGGCAAGTCAATTCAAGTCAAGTCACACGTCATTTTATCGCCACATGTGGCCATGCTTTCCCACGCAAAACGGCAAAATATGTAAATATGGCGTCGTTATTTTATGTCAGAAATTGTACCACGAAATCGCGAAAAAAACGCTTTGTCAGAAAATACGCCGGCACAAATTCTGTCGATGCCATTGATATGTACTAAGGTCGTTGCCCAAATTGTATAACACGACGATCGATCGATCGATCAACACAAAGATTTTGGAAAACTTGATTTTCACTAGATATTTACGTTTGACTTGCGTTGGTAACAAGTCATTTCTTGCAAGTCCAAGTCAAGTCACAAGTCATTTCTTGCAAGTCCAAGTCAAGTCACAAGTCATTTTGTCCAAGTCCAAGTCAAGTCACAAGTCATCAGTCTCTTTAACAAGTCAAGTCACAAGTCACAAAAATTGCGACTCGAGTTTGACTCGAGTCCAAGTCACACGACTCGAGTCTACATCTCTGTTACTAAATGACGAATAATCACGCGAGCGACACTTGCTATAGCAAGATGGCGACCATGGGACAACTTTTTTACTGAAGTTATACATCTGTCCTTATTTAATCTGTGCTTAAACAGACGTTTTTTGAAATTGTCAAAATAATTGAGTATACTAAAAGGAATCATTTTAAGAAATAAAATTTGTGGTCATGATCACCGACGCCGTTTACAAGTTAAATTAAACTACTTTAAAACCAAAATATCCGCCTTATTGAAACGTCATTGTTGCCATGGCAACAGCAGTGCATAACTTTTGTGAAAAAATTCAAACCCTTAAGATGTTGTTTTACATCAATATGTAAATATTTTTGTTTTTCGGCAACAAGTAATAATTGTACAGAAATACGGATCTAAGTCGTGAATTTTTCATTTTTAAACAATTGTATCGAGCCACCTTAATATAGAAATAACATTTGGTCACCAGACTTCTGCAGTCTTCATGCGTTTCAATACAATATTAATTAGCGTTAAATTTAAGTATCGATTGTGTGATACTGGCATGCATACCAATACACACTATTTATTTCCATGATACTTAAGTACGCCAGACGATTTTACTCGTCAAGGTGTGAGAGCGCTGGTGCTCAATGGCTTAATCAGACTATTTGCCTATATGTCTAGTTAAACGAGCTTGAAACAAATTGGCCTCTGGGCGATGTAATAAAAAAGTCACAGAGTTTACGTTTCGTCGTCTTCCTCATCTTCTGTCAGAGCATTTTCGTCATTTTCTTAAAAACAACAAACAGAAACAATTTAATTACATCACTTATTTTAACTTTACCAAAGAACATGCTACATGTTACAAACACGAGACTTTATTTAATTGCTTAACAATCATATATAGAGATCGGTGGTAAGGACAGCAGAACATAAGTCCCTTATTAAATCCCACCAAACGTTGTGCATATACAAAACCACAGAAAAATTACAATTGTAATCTCACTTGAACAATTAACTAATTGGCTTGTTCGAGGGTCAAATCCAAATTATGATACTTGATTACCGAAAATTATATATAGGCTACTAATTTATAGAAAATCAATCAAGAAGAAAGCGGATTTTTGAATTAAGAAATCTTACTACGCCTTACAAATAATTTACCCATCGAGTATGCTAATACTAGACATTTAGCTATACTGCACAGTGTTTTCCAAGTTCTAGGCTTGTCTATATCGCTGATATCGTGTTCAGTTTGTTTTTGTAGTACTCGTATAGTTTAGTTCTAAGGATAGAAAGAGAAGAGGACAATTTGACATCACAATAAGGCATGATCAAGCAGATTTATAAATACACAATTCTATTGAATCTCTAAAGAGGACTTTTCTTCGTAAGTTTGGACGCAGATAGTTACCAGAATTGGAACGGGTTGAATGACGGAGAGGTTTTTCAATATACCGATCGAGTTCGTAATACTGATAGGATGCGCAGTTATATATCAGTTACATTTTTAACTGTTCTCCCAAGCAGAGGTGCTGTATTAACACATTAAAGAAACGTTGTTAAAAAATGTTCGTAAGTAAAAATTATTCAACTACATATATAAAGATGACAACAAGTAAGTAAGATCAGAATTTTAATAAATAGCTTTAGTTTCACTCATGCAGTGTTTCTGAGTTCGGCAATCACATTGGTATTAAATTCCATAATTTTGCAGACGAGGAGTGAAATGAGTTCTTTATAGTAAATTTCTTTATAGAAAATTTTATTCTCCCTGGTGTTGCAACTGTGGATGACCTTATGGACATCCACACTTGCATTATAAGTACCAATTAAATTTGGTTACCTTCCAATAATTCATCTTCCAAAGGTTCATCTTCTTCAATTGGAAGCGAATAAGCCACTGCATACAGCAGACCCAGGACAAGTAAAAAATACGTTGTCTTCATTTTAAGATCTTTTACGATTTAAACTTCAATCTTCCTTTTGACTTCCGAACTGAGGCGCAACGTTCGGTTTTCGCCGCCTTTATACTGCTGATTATGCTAATTTATGTAGCTACTAATTGCTAATTTCAATGCAGTATTCTCATATATATTAATATTATTTATGTAAGTATTCGATGATTCAATTTTTTTATTATATTTCTCTATTAACATGCATTAAGTGGTGTACTAAATAGCTATATACATAATAAATGAACGATATATAAATTCATGATTCTTAAAAAAGTAGGCTAATGATGTACGCTAAGAAAAATAACGCATACATGTATACAATAAAATAATGCTAACTTATGTTAAAATTTTCTGATATATAGAGTCACTCAAAATTGGAAGCTATAATCAATATCGCACAAGTTTCAATTTCCGATTTGAGCACTGAGTAAGTGTGCATGCATGTGACCATGTGTGCTTTGTTAAAGACATGGTTGTATATACACACATGTAAATAAACTCTTTTATAATATTCCATTTGGTATTCGACCAAATTTTTACCCCAATAAAACAGTTCGAGACTGATTTGTTGTCCTCCACAAGATATTAGGGATCTTTAGCAAATAGGTGACAGCAACGCGACGACGACGGCCAAAATAAACTCATTCGAATAAGTAACTTTAAGATCAATATGTCTTGTATTATCCGTTGTATGAATTTATTGCAATTTAAGAAGGTTAAGACAGAGGTTTATAGTTAGAAGACTTCTACTAAGCCAATTTGGCGAGGACGACTTCTCGCGGCTTGAAAGGCAGACGTTGTATACAAAATGTGAAAATCTTTGGTTTGCTGTTGTAAACAGAGCAAGGACGACGTCTAAAACTCCCATGGGACTTTAATTATGCGTTTTCTTTCTACACTGTCATAAATTTCATTATATTAATAGCCGTCGCCGTCGCAAATTTTTTTTCCGTAGACAGTCGGACTCCTCATTGATGGTCGGACGCATCATTGATCCGCGTCCAGGCCTCTGCGCGTTATTGATGGATCCCTTCGTACCCTGTGTAACCCACTGGTGCACCATATATCCATCATTCCACGTTGTTCTTCGACCACGCCAGAAAGATGAACGATATGCTTCGCGATACCATTGTAAATCTACAAACTTGTTTTTCTGGTTCCGAAAATACTCAAGAACAATGATGCGTCCGACTATCAATGAGGAGTCCGACTGTCTACGGAAAAAAAATTTGCGTCGCCGTCCTGTTAGCTAAAGTCCCTATTTAAGCTAGTGACGAATATGGCAGTCTTAAGCCCCGTTTACACTACGCTCAATTTTTGGTACGCCTCGGATAACATTGGTATCCGTAGGCCTGCCACTTTTTTTGTTCTTGGACTATCTATTTACGTAGTCGAAGAACCAAAAAAGTGGTAGGCCTACGGTACCAAAAATCGCGTAGTGTAAACGGGGCTCTAATTGGCAATTCCAGCTTTTAGTTTATGCCTGCAGGGGATGATGGGAAGTAAGGTATCATATTGCTGATTATGCTGAAAAATTTCAATAAAAACTTCCGAAGCAACCGAAATATTTCAATATTTACAAGTGGAAGCTATCACTCCGTGTTTACACGGCCATCATTTTTATTTTTTCAGCATAATCGGCAATGTGATACCTTACTTCCCATCGTCCCCTGCACGCATAAACTAAAAGCTGGAATTGCCTATTGCAGCCGATCTTTATCTGATGTAAATCAGGACAAATCTTTATCCGATTTACAAACATTGACTAAACATTCGTTTCTTTTGAATCTTTTTATGAATTATTAATGAGTTTTTTTATTTAATTATTAAAGACGGATACAAAATTAATACAGTATAATTATGCGCAAAAAAATTGTCAGCATAATGTAGTTTAAATAAAATTTTGATCACACTGAACCAAGTTTTCAAGATTTAGAAATACTCAGTCTTCCAAAGGTCAATGATAATGCAACTGTTTTATTCATGTTCTACTACCACAACACAGAACATTTAATGTCTCCTTTGAATTAATCAATACCTTACACCTGCAACCAACCCCTATGCCTCACGCAACTTCGATCCTAACAGCTATAACAAAATCGTCTCCAATAATCAAGAATTCTTCGGATAATCCTATTTCCCAGGCACTGTCATCCTCCGGAACAATCTACCATGCACCGAACATCAAAGCCACCCATTCCCTACAGATCTTCAAGCACCATCTATACACTCTTTACAAAGCCAAATTGCCTACCTACATACCATAGATAATTATACTCTAAAATTCATTGTGCAGTATTTTATATGTTAAGTTGCATATAATCTGTGATATGTTCGTGCATAGTTGTCTTAGTACGTCTAGTCATCCATTAATTGTTATGGGGTCGAATATCAATTTTCTAGCATGAGCTCCACATTTGAATTTACTATACGAGTAAATTCTTAAACACGTCCGAATTTATCATTATGATAAATTCGCGGCACATTTTGAATTTATCATAATAATAAATTCGCGGCACCTAACCCCAACCACTAACCCCTAACCACTAGCCCCTAACCCTAACTTTTTTAATTTTTTAAAATTTTTTTTAACTTTTTAAATTTTTTTTATTTTTTAGCTTTTTTAAAAATCTAACTTTTTAAACTTTTTTTGCTTTTTAATTAAAACTCTTTTAAAACTTTTTAAAAACTGTTTTTTCAAAATTTGAAGGGTTTATAGTGTAATATATCAAGTTGTACATGCAAGCTTTTAGTATTCGTCTTTATATAATACTATATTAATTTACAGTAAAACGTCAACAAGGATACAATATACATGACACTTTTATCTCTACATTGCCGCAATTCCGAAGCTTTGCGTTGCTCAGTTTTACAAACGGGACGTGTAGTTTATGGAAGCTTGTCAATCACTTCATTTGAATCAGTTATCTGCAACCAATCAGAGCTCTGCGTCCAAATATTGGACGCATGCACGTAAATATTATAGGGATCCTTGCAGGCTCTCTTTCACCCAGAGAGCCTGCTCGCTCTATGTATATCTTTTATGTCTGTGAGAAAATAAATAAATTTAATAAAAATAAATAAAAAATTTACAAGGAATATTCAACAATTTGTTTGTAAACAATAGGCAAGCGATATTAAAAATTTATTTAATCATTTGTCAAAACACAATTATTACGCATACATCTACATAAACAGAGGACACAAGGGTGACTGGGGAAAGGAACAGGACTTGCGTCCCAATTGACACCTGACCCCAACATGAAAAACTAGACTTTGGTGCTTGTTGCACACCGAGCACAATGACGTTCCTCGTGGTTTCGTGACGAAACTACTGCAGGTACACATAGAGCGAATATTAGTATTTCTAACTTTTTCTCGAACAAATCACTAGCCTAACCCAAAACTCATTTTGCAACAGAATCATAAGGACCCTCAGGAACGCCATGAGATCAAGTGAACAACAAGCAGCCAGGCACGTTGGTAGTACATTACACAAATTTATAACTTTTAAATCAAGTAAAGCCAGGAGGGCTGATACTGATACACTTTACATAGGCATCACCTTCGTTTATATACACGTGAACTTGCGGTTATAATCCAGGTGATCTCGTGTTCGTATTTTAGCCAATCAGTGCTCAGAAAGGGTTGTCCGAATAGAAATCCATTTTGATGTATTCAGTCAGTTATATCTTTCGTTATTCTTTATGAAACTAGTTGAAATTTTGTAATTATGTTTGGTTATGAGAACTCTAGCTCTGACAAAAATATGGAATCGAAATAAAGTATATTACAGGAGATATTCAGTTATTTTAATCATAAAATGGATTTCTATTTGACAACTAGTGCCAGTACTTTTACGCGTATCAAGATCATCTGGATTAGAGCTCGATAACTGGACTCTGTAGCTTAGTTGGTTAGAAAGCTGCACCGGAATCGCAGGGCCGCAGGTTCGATTCCTGTCAGATATATAGTTATGTTTTCAAATACTCAGTGGTTTCCGTAACTTCTAGTAACCAAAGGAACTTTAGAAGTACCCTGCGAACGATGTAGCTGCTGAGAGACTTTGAAAACTAGGAAACGATGTTGATGGGCGGCTCTTGTTTGTATTTTTTATCTAAAAAGTGGTATTGTTTGCATTTTTTATGTAAAAGTGGTAAATATTTGCTTTTTGCCTGTACCCTTCATCTACTGTGCATTATATGATTGAAAAATACACACTTTTAAATGAACTACTGGTCGACCGAGGCCCGGAGAACTGTGGGTGCCCGAAGTTACTGAGAACAAGACTGGTTCAGACTATTTCCTTTTCCCAAAAATTCATCTATTATACAGTCATGGCAAAAACTATGGACATGCACGTATGTGTAAACAAAAATATTAAAGATTAAGTGGTATCTTGCATGTTTTTTTGCGTATCTCTTTTTTTATAGTAAAACTAGTATCTTTCATGCTTTCGTATTCAAGTCGCAAATGTTATCAGCTGTAATATTATGCGTTATTTCTCTCAATTATATTTAACAACTAGTTTACCCACAGGGTAGTGAATGCTGCCTTGGTATAGCATTGTTCCCAAATCTTTAAATGAGACGTAACAGGCGCTTAAAACTAATGCGTATAATATACCACATGAGATTATGACTAAAATCAAAATTTTTATTTTTCGAGACGTTTCTCAATCGGTAAAAAAAAACTTAAAAAGTATGTTTAGTGCTTTATCTGTAAAATAATGCTAAAATGAAGAGATTTTAGATGATACGCCAAAGAGAAAATGATGTCTGAAGTTCAGTACGTTTTGCTTAAATGGCTGTAAATATAGCATATCAACCATAATATATCACGTGCAGTGGCTTTAAACCTGATAAAACACTTCTAATTAGTATTCTTTATATAAAGAATACTAATAAGGCAGTATCTATTGTAGTCGTGTCCTCATTAGTATTTTTTCTATAAAGAATACTAATAAAGCAGTAAATCTATTGAATTTGTAGTCGTGTTTGAAGCCGTTTAATAAACTCGCAGGTCATGTTTTATTAGGTCTAAAGCCACTCGCGCTGGGCGCTCGTGGCTTCAAACCTAATAAAACACCCCTGCTCGTTTATTAAACAGTACGTCAACTTTAAGGCATCATTGATAATTGTATTTTAATTGGCAATTTTAAACTATGATTTTATGTTTCTCAACCGGCAGACGCATTTAAAAAGGTAGCTAACTCTATAAACTGTAGAGAATAAACCTAAAACAAAGTAATTTTGAGAGGAACGCCAAAAAGATTTTAGGTTTTGAACACTTTTCATTGCAAATACGTGACATTGAAAAAAAAATTGCCTCTTAATATTTTAAAGAATAAGAGTAAGTGATTCGTAATGAATTGGAATCATCCATAATTTATACACTTGAATGTGCCGTATGATAACTCGGCGCTCGAAGTTTCGTATCGAAAGAGGAACAGCCGAACATGAGGTATGATGACTAACAAGAATGGGTGTACCTATCAACTTATCTAACGCGAGGAAAAGATCAAATGGCAGGTATGGCTGTGATATCTAGTATATAAAATTGTATAGACAATTTGCCCACAAATACGGTGCTAGCCGCTAGGTCAAAACATAGTTAATAGAGGACATGGTTTGGAAACTCATTAGCATTACAATAAACCTCACTATCTATGTTTTTGTTCAGGTTTATGCAAAAATGTGGTCTTTCATCGTCACGTGCGTATTGTATTTTTGCTCAACCAGCCAATAGCAACTGTTTTGTCCAATTGCCCATCCATGACTTTAACAATAGGACATTTTGAACATTCCTATTGGCTGACTTGAGAAAAATACAATACGCACGTGACGATGAAAGACTACATTTTTGCATAAACCTGAACAACATAGATAATGAGGTTTATTGTGATTTTATTGTAATGCTAACGAGTTTCCAAACCATCTCCTCTATTAACTATGGTCAAAACGGCCCAAAGTCAAAACGGCCCAGCTTCAATAATCATATGATTTAGACCAGGGGTTAAAGGGCAATGACGATGACATGCAGGTGACATATAACATGTGCGAGTGTGCGTCTCACTAAATTTGCGTGTTTAATAATGTTTATCAAAGAAGGCAAAAATATATACAAGACAACCTCACATGTGGAATCTGTTCACTTACGCCCTGCATTGTGATGCAGTACAAGTACAAATACAAATGACAAAGCATTTTTAAAGAGATATACTATATACCGAGCCAAGGATTCGAGCACGGATTCGAGCTCGGATTCGAGCTCGGAATCGAGCTCGGAATTCGAGCTCGGAATCTAAGTTTTATTATGGTCTAGGACCTGTATATGAGTTTGTATGCGTTTCACTTAGCACAGGTAATCTCAACTGTTTTACGGTAAAATGACCATGGCAGTCAACATGGCATATGTGCCAAAACATGAATCCGGGCCAAAATTCCTGAAAATGATCCCGCCCTGAAACAGCAGTGCCGACATAGCTTTAACTTCCGAAAAGGAAAAGCGATAGCCTTTCTGAAGTGTTATAGTGTTCAGAAGGGTTGCTTTTAGGGATGATCAGTAGCCTGAAATGTCAGGCGTTCTCCCCGCTTGAACCTGGCATTTCAGGCTAGGGTGGTCAGTGGAAGGAAAAATTTGTCTAAGTATAATATTTTACAAAAAAATGACCATGCACCACCCCCAGGTAAATTGCCGATTATGCATAAATAACTGATGTGCCTGGCAGAAGTGAAATATCCCTATTTCCTAAAAACAAATATCATGAGGATTGTCATAAGGATCACCAACTGAAATCTGGCAAATATCATCCAGTTGTTGCACTTTTACATAACATGGTTGAAGAAGATTTCAAAGAAGGTTTCATCAGGTTTTGAAACAGTGCAGTGTAATTATCTTCGTTACAGTGTCCTTCGATATTTCGTGAAATACTGAAATATTGCGCCATTATAAATTGCAATGGCTCGCCGCTTCTCTGCCCGATAAATGCCACTTATTCGTCTTGCTGTGTATTTAGACATTACAGTATCCAATAGTATATCATTGTAGAATAGTCCCAATCGAATCTCATTCTTGTTGAATATATTAACAATCCAAATTCGAAAAGAAGTATCAATTTAAAAGTCACGCGCAAGTAATAATTTAAAAGTTATGCGCACAGGGAGCAGAGGAGTCACTAAACTCTAGTAAAACAATACAAACGCCGTCTTACCTTGTTAATTGTAACATATTTCATTGTAAAATCCATTAAAATGCATATTTTACAATTTATAGTCTGTTGAAATTGTCGTGAGACCATGTGAAACCATATAAAGTTTATAAACATTGTTTGATTCTTTATTCGTACTTCATGTAACATGAACACCAAATGAACCGTATACTCATTTCACATTCTCGCTGGCGGCTCGGCATTGTTCGTTAGCAATTTCGGAAAATACGAGTCTACGGTCCCTCCCTCTGGGTAATTCAAGGCAGAGTATAGATTGTTTTCACTCACGTGATCGGTGGCCCCAGTGGGGTTGTGAAACGATACGAAATATTTGAATAAGAAAGAGCTAATTCCCATACCGTACACCACCCGCCATTTCATTGTTTTGGTACGCCAATATGGCCGCCGTGACGTCAGATGAAAACGATCTATAGGTCTCCCGAAAAGGTCTTTTATTTAAAAAAATCCATACAATTTGCTTTAAAATGCAATGTTTTGACATGCTCTGTAACTTGGGGAAACTGCTCAAAAACACTTTTACTTCGCATTCTTCGACAGCAAAAGCGTGCAGAACGTATTATTCAAGTCTTATTTTGCAAGTCACAAGTCAACTGTGCGGACGTGTCTTACAGAGCTCTACAAAATGTCTGATTTTTTATGAAGGTTGTGGAGTGTTTAGACCAAATCAAAGTTCAAGGCCTTTCCAAGCTCAAATGCAGAAATGATTTTGCGGAACTAAAAAAATTTGTCGAAGATAGTCTTGGTATTAAAGGCAAATGGTCGTCACCCGGTGGCGGTACTAAAAGATTCAAGGAAGAAAATGGCCAACTTATACTAAATTGGTATTTTAAGAAGCAATGCACCTTGTTATTTCAAGGTACGGAGGCAGACGGCTTAAAGAATAAACTGATAAATCTACTTGCCAAAGAAAAGCCTCAATCTTTCATCGAGCAAGAAGGAAACATATCCGGTAATGGCGGGTTTCCAGACGAAGCCGACAGCATCCTCGCTGTTACTGTGGACAGTGAACAGCAACCATTTACTAGTTTATCATCTACTAGCGAAAACCTAAACGTACCTACCGACAACTGTCCTTGTAGATGTAAATCAATGGCAACCGAAATTGATGGGATAAAACTGGACATAGTCATCCTACAAAGCCAAATGTCGAGCGAAAGCACAAAGACTAAATGTACGAACGAAGAAATAAGCAAGCTACAAATTGAATTAAAAAACGAACAGCATAAAAATGCTATATTAAAAGATCGAGCAACGAGAGCTGAGGAAGAACGAGATTCGCTTCGTCTTGCGTTAAAACTTCTCATCCAAGACCAATCCGTTGACAATATTAATCCTTCGACTAAGACTAAAGACCAAGGGCAAGGCAATTGCTGGAATACAGTACCGAAGACCAGAAATAGAACAATAAGCAGTAACATCACATCAAATGTAAACGGCAATGCAACTGGCGGAGTAGCTGAATGTACATGGTGCCAAAGCAACTTTCTGGTCTTAGATGACCTAAATGAATCCTGCAGAATTATCGACGAGATGCAGATAAAAAACCGAATTGGCAGCGATGGAAGCAACGAGGGCAAAGATAAACCGCCAGCAAGCAAGCGTCAGCAAGCAAGAGTACAAAACAACAAAAAGACTGTAATAGTGGGAGACTCGATTGTCAAAGGTTTGCAGCAACACAAACTTTCGAAAGCAGCAAAGCAGAACGTGGGTGTGAAATGCTTCCCAGGAGCGACTGTTGGTGATATGAGCGATTATATAAAACCCGTGCTACGTCGAAAGCCAGATACCGTTATGCTACATGTGGGAACAAACAACGCCACTAACAAAAAAGCAAGCGAGATAGTTAATGACATCGACAAATTATGCCAAGAGGTCAAAGAAATTGATCCCAACGTTGAAATAATATTGTCTGAATTGACCAACAGAGAGGTTATACATAACAACAATATCCTCAGTAAGTCGCTTAACAGATACAAATTGCATCTGAATAAGTTAGGATCTTCTACTTTAGCTAAAAACTTTATTAGTTATTTACATAATTTTTAGCCTAGGTAAAGTTCCAACTCTTTACAGCAAAATTTCCGACACCGAACCAAAAGAGCCAAGTTGCTCCATTGAGAAGATTATTCCACAAACAAAGTGTGAAAATAGCATTACATTTTTACAATCTTTGAAAGGATTTAGAGTTGGGCATTTAAACATCGCTTCGTTAGTCAAGCATGTTGATGAATTAAAAATATACTTGGAAAAAGAACCACTGGATGTTTTGAGCATTAACGAAACTCGTTTGGATGAAACAATTAGTACAGATACTGTTAGTATACCCGGTTACGACATGGTTGCCAAAAATTGTAATCGGCAAGGAGGCGGTGTTGCAATTTACCATCGCAGCATTTTGAACGTAATTGATAGAGATGATTTAGTCCCAGAGGACGTCGAGGCTGTTTGCCTCGAAATTATTAAGCCTAAATCTAAACCTGTCTTAGTTGCATCTGCATATAGGCCACCGAATTCGCAAATTGAATTCCTTGATAAAATTGAAGTATTATTTCAAAACCTTGACAACGAACATAAAGAACTAATTATCGTTGGCGATTTAAATTGTCATTTTTTATCCAACAATTTAAGCAATCACACTAAACGTTTTAATGATATAGTTAATATATTCCAGCTGACACAGTAGATTGACCAGCCTACACGAATTACCGAAAAAACAGCTTCTCTTTTGGATGTCGCTCTTGTAAACAATCCTGAAAAGATTTCGCACTCAGGAGTATTGCATGTTGGAATAAGTGACCATAGCTTGATCTACGTTTGTAGAAAAATTTCGTTTGTAAAAAATGATCCCAAATTTGTTGAGTCAAGAAATTTTAAAAACTACATACAGCGAGACTTTAACCAAGACTTATACCATGCTTTATCTAATTTAAATTGGGAGATAAATGATCCAAATATGCTTTGGGACAACTTTCAAACAACATTCAATTATGTTGCTGACATTCATGCTCCACTTCAAAGCCGTAAAGTTAGAAACAGAAAGGCACCGTGGCTGACTGATGCAATTAAGAAAAGTATGAATCGCCGAGATTATCTCAAGAAGAAAGCTATTAACACAAACTCAACTGCATGCCACAATGCTTACAAAAGTCTTCGCAATGAGATTAACAAAAAAATTATGTATGCAAAGCGAGATTATTACACAAACTGTGTTGACAGAAACAGAAATAATACAAAGCAAATGTGGAAACATATTAATCAGTTAGTTAATAAAAATTCTAGATCAACAAATATATCAGTACTACATATAGACGAACAGGTTATTACTGAAAATGAAACTATAGCTGATTTGTTCAATGAATATTTTACTGATATAGGACCAAATCTGTCGAACCAGATCACGGAAACTAACTCTGATTTTAAACGTTATATGAAATTTAAAACTCAACATAAGTTCAATTTCGAAAACATTAATATCAATGAAGTGTTAAATCCACTGGAGAAATTAATGACGTCTAAGTCAACTGGACATGATAATATCCCAGCCAAACTTTTGAAAGATGCAAGTGATGCGGTGGCGCCTTTTTTAGTATTTATTTTTAATACTTCACTCAAACATGGAATTTTCCCTGATGATCTTAAGACTGCAAGAATTTCTCCAATTCATAAATCTGGTGACAAAAAAAATCGAGGCAATTATAGACCGATTTCCATTCTTTCGATTATTGCTAAGTTATTTGAGAAACTTGTCTGTACACAGCTCAATTCCTTTTTAAATGAAAATAATATTCTGAGTTCGTGTCAGTCTGGTTTCCGTAAAAATTATTCCACCGCATCAGCCCTTTTAGCAAATACGGATTCATGGTTACTTAACATGGATGCTGGGATGATAAACGGAGTACTTTTTCTGGACTTATGTAAAGCATTTGATACGGTTGATCACGGAATTCTCCTAAGTAAATTATCTATCTATGGAATCCAAAATAAGGCCTTAGATTGGCTTAAATCTTATTTGCAAAGCAGAACGCAATACTGCAGGGTGAACAGTGCAACATCGTCCACCAGGAAAATACGTTGTGGGGTTCCCCAGGGATCGAACCGTGGTCGCCTTTTGTTTTTATTATACGTCAATGACCTGCCAAATTGCTTGGATAAATCCTGTCCGGCAATGTATGCAGATGATACAAATCTTACAGTATGTTCAGATAGCATTAATAATTTGGAGGAAGCACTAAATTCTGAAATGAAAAATATTCACCAGTGGCTTCTTTCAAACAAGCTAACTTTAAACATTGAAAAAACAGAATACATGATCATTGGAACCCGTCAAAGATTAGCTAAAATTCAAAAAAATACTAGCGTATCATGCGGGGGGAAACTATTGAAACAGGTTTATTCCAAAAAGACTTTAGGTGTACTGATTGATGACAATCTATGTTGGAATGAGCAAATCGACAACATCAGTAAAAAGGTATCGAAGGGCATTGGTATGCTGCGCCGTGCAAAGCCATTTGTCTCTCTTGAAACTCTTAAATATATTTATCAGGCTTTAGTGCAACCGAGTTTTGATTACTGCTCCATGGTTTGGGGAAACTGTGGCGAAGGTTCAAAAGAAAAGCTACAGAGACTACAAAACCGTGCAGCTAGAGTAATCACAGGTGATACCTATGAAATTCGCTCCACGGATATTTTAAAGAAATTAAATTGGAGAACACTCGAAGAGAGAAGAAAGGAGCAAAAATTAGCATATGTGGCCAAAGCCCTTTCAAACCAATGTCCTGAAAACGTTTCAACTATGTTTAAAATCTCAAATTCTGATAAATATAATTTAAGAAGTAATAACAAGATGCTGATGTTGTCGAAGCCTAAAACAAATTCAATGAAAAGGACATTCGGATATGCTGCTGCTAAAGACTGGAACTATAATAGTAAAAATTTTATATCTACTTAATTCATTTGTAATATATATATTTAACGTATCACTTCGACCCAAACATTTCTTAGTATCTTTTAATATTTTTATAATAGTTTATATAATAGTATTTCGAGTTTTGTATTTAATAACACGGCCTAATGAAAAACAACCTTTATAATTTTTGTAAATACTGATAGGTAATATGGTTGATTAGTTACCGTGTATAAAGATGTTATAATAATAATAATAATAATAATAATTGTGGCTCATTATCAGTACCGACGTCTGCAGAAATACCATGTCGGGAGAATATCGACTTGGTGTACGTGATAACCGTTGAACTCTTTGTATCTGGAAAGATAGTCAACAATAAGTAGATAGTCCGAGTTGTCCAAACTAAATATTAAATCTCATGCTCGTGTGATGTTACTCTGAGTGTATATCCACACCAGGCAGGCTTGAAAAATATGCCTGGCCACGGTGGGATTCGAACCTACAACCTTTGGAATACTAGCCAATGCTCTGCCAACTGAGCTACGCGGTCAGGCCGGTTCGAGTATGCGATATTTCGGAACTGAGTCGAGTTCCTTCGATATCAGTGTAATCTAATAACCATGAAATTTGCTGTGTTGGTGTAATGTACTCAGGTGAATAAGATGCTTGTGTGATGTTATTCTGAGTGTACACTCAGAGTAACATCACATAAGCATCTTATTTACCTGAGTACATTACACCAACACAGCAAATTTCATAAATATTAAATCTGTTGCCACCACTTTCCAAGGTATGGTTGGTACTCTGAAAGATATCATAGGCTCTTTGACATACGGAGCAGTTCGATACCATTTCAGCTATCTGCTTGCTCATCAAAGGCCAATAAAGAGCATCCCGAGCTCTTCGCTCCGACTTCTCGATCCCCATGTGATTATGCATGATGTATTCTTTGTAGCATTTCCTTTCTCATTGCCAATGGTACGAAAATACGATCGCCTTTCAAGATGATTCCATCTATCACCGACAATTCATCGCGAATGTTCCAATAGGATAGGACTGACAGCGGTACGCTCTCTCTCTGATCTGGCCATCCGTTCTGAACGATATTCAGTAATGTTCTTAGTCCTTCGTCGCTCTTTGTTGCTTCTCTAATTTCTTGCAATTTGAATTCTGAAGCTGGTAGGGTTGAACTAACGAGATTAATCTCTTTTTCCATTTCCTCGTCAGTTTCGGGTAATGGAGCTCTTGACAATATATCTGGCAATGCCATTTCTTTAGCTGATTTGTAGACGATAGTCTAGTTGTACTTCTGTATTCTCAGTAGTAATCTCTGCAAACGAGGAGGAGCTAACGCCAGCGATTTCTTTGCTATCATCTCCAGAGGTTTATGATCTGACTTGACAATAACTTCCTTTCCGTACACATATTGACGAAATCGATCAAGACTGGATTGCACAGCCAGAAGTTCTTTTTCTATTTGGTCGTACCTTCATTCAGTTTCTCAGTCAACGACCTTGACGCATACGCCACTGGGTAGCCATCCTGCAACAAAACTGCCCCCAAACCTGTAGGTGACGCATCACAGCTAATGGTGACCTGCTTCGATACATAGAAAGCTTTAATACTGGATCTTCATCTTTGGTGAGAGTGTCCTCAATATCCTGAAATGCTTTCTGTTGCTCGAACGGTCTGATTGGTTTGGTAAGGATTGCTAAATTTGGAATCAATTTTCCTAAATAGTTCACAGTTCCAAGCAGTGTCTCCACACTTTTCTTGTCTGTTGGTGCTGTGGGAAATTATCACACTTGGTAAGAAAAATTATTTTAGTTTTTTTACAAAACTACTCATGTCAGTTGACGCAATTTATTTAGAGGCTTAGAGCCGTTTATCGTTTAACTGGTGATCTAATTATATCAAGGTCTTTTACATCACTTAACATAACTGTATGATTTCGTAAATGTGTACATCTGTAACAAGATAAAATACTCTAAAGCCAATATCTCCAATCACGAAAATGGAGCTGTATAGCCAAGGCTGAGTTCTTCCGGAAGGGTGTATACACATTTTTGGATAACTGACACGTTACAGTAACCACATACAATCTTACACTATCACTGTATCCCAATATTTTTGTTTCGGGAAAATAAATGGCATGCCCAATATTTGTTATATTTTACAGGCGCATCCCCATATCCTGGAATGAACTCGCAAGAAGTCGTGAGCTTTTTGCCGAATGGAATGAGAATGGACAAACCAAAGCATTGCAGTGATGAATTGTAAGTTGACTATGTTGACAGGATTCTCTTGCACTATTTTTCAACCTTCTAGTCAACTTAGCATGTTCTATGAACACATTCTAGTATACAGCACAGATGCGAATCTCCCATAAAAACCATGTATCATTATTTTGATATATATGCTTGTTTCGCCACACTTTATACCATGTCAAAGAGTCGCTGCCACTATATAGAGTAGATGGTTTTAAAATGTCGATGCCTAGTTGATAGACATTTTTCTGATCTCTTTGTTGATTGAGAAGAGACAAACCATTTCATTTTCAGATTCGTGATTTCATCCCCAGATTCAAAGCTGAAAAGAGACGGGTGATTTTCATTAGAAATCCACAATAACTTCGGAACGGTAAAAGCAATCGAAAAATATTCAATACCACTCTTCATTAACATTAAATGTTTTAATGTTTTAATGTTTTAATAAGATTCGGCAACTACCTAAATATACAACAATGTAGTGCCAGGGAGTTCGCCACAGGTTCCCCCAATTACGGCGATCCCTTAATATTTACATAAAAAATTACGTTCAAATAATTGATTAACGAAACAGACAAAGTAGAACAACACAATTACAAAACGGCTAAACTGACAACTAACAACAGTTTAAAACACCATCAAGGGATCTAGCCCTTTTACATTGAACACAGACAGATTTCCAAGTCCGAGGATCGTCACAGTTATACGTGTTCAATAGTGCGTTCTTATAATACAATTTCAATCCTGATTTAAAAGCATAAAAACCAATGTTTCTGTCTCGAAGATTATCACTTAGGATGTTCCAGGTTTTACAAGCTCTAATAAAATACGAGGACTGGAACGTTACAGTTTTGGCATAAGGTATTAAGAATTTAATTCGATTGTCATTAGTTTCACTTCTAGTGATTCCTGATCCTGATATAACCGGTCGAACACTGTCGTCAATATATGTATAATTGTTAATAATTTTATAGAGTAGGAATATATCCAGGTATTCGTGCCAGTAAGTTATGGGTAGTAGATCTAGGTTATGTAGTCTTGTTGGATACGGTATGTTGGTGACAAACCCAAGATTAAGAATAAATTTGGTTGCTCTTCTCTGCACCTTCTCGATATTTTCAATTAACTGTACGGACTGTGGACACCATACTTGGGATGCGTACGCAAGGTTGCTTCGAACGAGCTGTAAGTACAGATACTTTCTCGCCTTGATGTCAGTCATCTCCAAGGTAGACCGCCTAATTAATCCAAGCAATTTGTTAGCTTTGGACTTCACCTTGCTCACTTGATGGATCCATGTTAATTTGGGACTAATAGTTATACCCAGGTCAACTTCAGCATCAGAAAAGGACAACAGGTCACCGGCAAGACTGTATGGAGAAACCAAAGGTGATGTTTTTCTGGTTATAGAGAGTACCTTGCACTTGGATTGATTGAAATGAAGGTGGTTTTCATTTGACCAACATCGAAGACCTTGAATATCCTCTAACAAGACCAAGGCATCAGAAGGATTCTTTATGCAACGATACAGCCTGGTGTTGTCAGCAAACAGTCCGACCCAAGTAGAGGATGATACATAGCTAGGTAAGTCATTGATATATACAGAGAATAGAAAGGGACCCAATAACGATCCTTGTGGAATCCCAGAAGTAATGGATAAAGTGGTCGACGTAGCACCGTGAACAGTTACTCGTTGGAAGCGTCCGGATAAATAATTCTTAAACCACAGGAGGAGAGAACCAGAAAAACCGAATTCATGCAGCTTTTGAAAATGGACGAAATAAAACAATTTAGACATTTCTAGCTTGTCAAGTTTTCTCTGGACAGAACATGAGGTTCTGTATATTATACTTTAAAACCCAATCATGACTAGTCGTTATAATTACAAATGCTCTGCGCGCCCTCCAGAGAAAACTTGACAAGCTAAAAATGTCTAAATTGTTTTATTTCGTCGATTGCTAATATCGTTCCGAAGTCACTCAGATTTGAATCTGAAAATGAAATGGTTTGTCTGTTCGTTTGCTTATTATATATTTAATGTTCGTTCTCTTCCTTTACCTTCTTTCATTGTTTACATGATTCTCCATGAGGTAATTGCATGATTTATTACTCTTCATTACAGGTATAACCTTCTGTTGGATTGCTGGCAAGTTCCAACTCTTCGAAGACCAAACATTGAAATGCTTGCTCGGTATTTGGATCGGATGTGCAGTGATGAATTTGTAAGTTTAGGAAATAATACTTATATTAACTTTAGCTTGTGCCATGGCCAATGATTTTTATTCAAATGTGCTGTGTGTATATATAGAAAACTTTCGTCCAGTTGTTGCATCATGTACTGTAATATCAGGATATAGTGCAACCTCATTCACAGGCTTCCTCTGAGAACGAAGTTGAAAAACGGACAAAATGCCCGGCAGATCGAAAGTTTTGCCGGATAAATCGAAAGTTTTGACTTTTTCAGCCGGACAAATGTCCGATGTCCCAAGCTGTTGGATGTCCGGTCTTTCTTAAGATTCCATAATTCTCATATGGATATGGCTTTCCAACATTTAAATATATTAATTTCGACGTCGATTTCTATTCTGCTTTCTCTTCAACCCTTCTTTTGCTCACGGTCAAATTACCGCTTTTGCGCACGCGCAGTCCATCGTGGAGTAACTCTATTCAAAGTTAGATGGTACCCAGGGGGGAGAGGGCTTTAAAGTTTAGGTCTGGGCCCCCTCTGTTTGCGACTCAAAGAAATATATATATTTACTCATTTTGTACACTAGAGTAGTAGTATAGGAACGCAATACAGCTATATATTAAATATGAAAACAGGGAAAAAACAGGAATACATCAATATGCGAACATACGACGACCACCTGTACATTAATTTCGATGGCAACACAGTTTCCGAAGGCAGTAAGAGTGGTTCATTGATGAAACAAGACACGTCTGGCAGTGAAGACAATTCTGAAGAATCTGCTGGTGAAAAAGACTCAAATCTTATTGACCAGCATGAGAACATTGAATTCATTATATTAAATTGAAAACCGAAGATAACACGAGAACGAGAGCCAAACCACACATTGAAGGAATTTTATTCCATATACAATTGGCGTGAAATCATCATTATATCCAACAAAAGCTGTACATTATACATGATTTCTATTTCATGAATTGGATTATTCATTAACCGAATTAGGTGCAAAAAGTAGTTACTGTAAATGACAATAGTGAATTTATGTTATGGGAAACGTATCACATATGTCCGCGCTACAGAAAAATAATTTAACGACTGCTAGGCGTGCTTGCTGTAGAGGATCAGGGGAGTGCGCGAAATTGGAATGGAAATGAACAAACAACATTAATTCTAGATCTATTTGGATAATTTATGTTAATTTCACATTTTATGTGAAGTTCACAGAAGACAAGATGAAGTTCTGTCATGGATTTTCAAAATGTTTTCCAGTGATTGTGAGTCGATGTGTATTTTACTGACATTTTTGTACAGAGCATATTAAATTGTTTGAAAACAATTACTCTTGTATAGGAAATATTATTTCTCCCTCCATCACTATTTTAAAAGTATTCGTGACATATCTGAAACATGTAAAAAAACCTGTCAATGAAATATGAATATTTTAGCCCAATGAACAATTGTGAGTTCAATTAGTTGACAGTTTAGTAAACACTGCACTTGGTTTGGCGACGACACAAGATCATCAGATCTATTGAAAGATGAGTAGAAATTGCATGAGTGTGCATATAAATGCTCACGAAATTTCGTATGAATTGTCGGTAAACATACATGATTAATCCTGTGCGCGGAAATAATAACCAATAAAAACCCCTAAAAAGACGTTGCGAATTGCTCTCTCCATCCAGCTTTATTTCATCTGTTGGCTGTTATAATTGCGAACGCCGTGAGTAAGTAAGAAAACAAGTGCCATCCATATTTTAATGTTTCGCTTCATTAGTTGATTGACAGTATATATCACGTTCAAAATTTGCACATCAATAATAAAACAGAGAATAATTTATATTCTACAATGTCAATATAAAATTCTGTATATTGCCAAAAAAAAATTAAATTTAAAGAAAACGAAATTTTTCCTTTCTTAAAGAAAATGGCCAGCTAGTATATATTTTTCTTCTGTACATATAAAGATCGAAAAACGTACATGGAAAAGATGAGGTTACCGTTCGGTAATTTTCAGCAATGACTAAAGTCCCGGACAGACCTGGTAATTTTTCCTTGACAAGCTTTATTTGCTCGTGTGTACGGAAAAAAAAAATGACAATTTTTCTGTGCCAAGGAGCCTTGTTCCAAGCTACTCGTGCCAGCTTTTGGGCAAGGAAAATTTGTTAAGTGTACAAGTGGCAAACAAAAGGCGACCTTGACATGAAATAAATGCTTAACAACATTCCGTGCACAGAGCAACAAAAATTGTCAAGCAGGGCCGTAGCGACTTGGTGGGGAGGGGGGATCAGATATGTTTGGTTGAAAATTCAGGTAACTATCGTGTCTGAAATCCGCGAAGAATTAGCATAAAATATAAGATTTCGGTTAATAGCTAGTGGTATAAGTTCAGCATGACGTTCGCTGAACTGATTTGAGAAAAACATTTTATGGTGACCTGCCCTTCCCCTCAACAATTGTGGGAAAGAAATTTTAATTGATATTTTAAGGTAAAATTATAAGACAGGTATAAAATCAGGAAGTTTTTTGCTTCTCTCCCCCCCCCCCCCCCTCCCCTTATTGGAGGCTGCTCTCAACGGCCTTGGTTCACAGCACACGTGCGTGAGCAACAAAACTTGTGTTTCGAGTGTGTGATCAGTAGAACAGCAGGTGCATGACATCAAAACATGCAAACTTAAAAACGTTTTAAACTTGTGTTTTGCCGAAATAATACACAGTAGCTTGCAATTGCAACATGGATCTTGGCTTTCGTTTTCGACTCTTGTATCGAGTCGTTTTCTTTTGCTTTTGTCTGATTTTCGCCTGTTTTTATCATGGTGGTGGTTCAAGATATGACCGGTGCGAAGATAAAACAGAACTGAACAAATTAAAAATGAAAGAAGAATTTAATGATAAACCCTTGAATGCTGAGGACGAACGCGCCTTTCATTTGACAGAAAATGCTAAACAAATTGATGGTCGCAAGGCGGGAAAGAAAACTGATCCAGTTTCAAAGATGGTTAGAAAAGGTAAATGTTGAAAATGGGAGAATGTTTGAAATTCGGAAGGAGTAATTGTTAACCATAATTTCGTTTTTAGAAACTGCGATGAAAACACTCCGAAGTGATAGAATACGGAAGAGCCCAGTACTGCCTCTTTCAACCCCATCGCTGCCCGTGAGTCCTGTGGTAAAAGTTCCACGCGAAGAATCGACTAACATATCCCACTCAAGTGATACAACATGGCAAAACAATTTCAATGGCAGCAAAAATGTATCTCCATTGGAAAATCGAAATTTCAGTCCCCTGAATGACATGACAGGAACAGCTGAAAGAGAAAAGTTCGCTTCACTCACAACTCAACATATCCGGAGCAGACGTGAAATTGATGCGACCTCAGAAAGCAATGTTGGTCCGACCGAATACGCCAAACCCAGGAATGATATGCCGATAAGAGCAATCATTGTAATGTGCGCTTTCGTACTTTCTTATATTTCTTTGGTATTGTTGTTGATAGTTTATGGCATGCTTCCTGAACTTCGCACTCTGCCTGGGTTGAATTTAATGAGTTTAAGCTTCGCGTTTTTGTTCTGGCAGTCCTATCGTGTAGTAGTAGTTTCGCTGTATATGCGTGCAGTTGAAATGAATAATATGCTTTGTGCGTGGGAAAAAATGACAAGTTGGTTTTCTGTGTATGCTATACTTATGAATTCTGCTGTTAATGTGTATCACTTAGGAAAAACCTTTTGTGCCAATATTCTAGTGAAATCTGATGAAAAAAAGTGGAAAACCTTTCTGAAGTATAGTCTCTTTAGCTGGGGTGTTCCTGTCATTATAACTATTGTCCACATTGTACTAGTAACGGTTGATGCTTTAAGGTTTTATCCAAATATTGCTGGCACTGATTGTGTAGATAATGATGTTATTCTGCCATTTGTACATGTACTTCCAATTATCCTTGTGTTGCTGTACATTATTAGAAAGTTTTACTTCAGTGCTAATCAACTTCGCCAAAATCTCAAGGCTGCAAGTAGTAGCATCGCAGAGAAATCAAATATTGTTAAGAATCGCAATAGCTTTGTCATAAATCTTAAGCTGTTCACTATTACTTCCTTAACCTATTGGTTGCCTCTCACGATCGGAGCATTCATTGATAATGTTCACGTACAGGCAGCGTTAACTGCTCTAGCGTTCCTTACTGGTTTCTATATAGGTCTTGCGTTTGTCTTTACAAGAAAAAATTACAAATTGCTGAAGAAGAAATATTTTCCAGCAAAGAAGAAGCCAATTAAGAATAATACTGTGGTAGGGATGTGAGTATCATATCAGACAGGGCCGTCGCGAAGAGGCTTGGTATTGTATTTACCGACAAATTTTGGCGACATTCCGACAAATTATCCGAAATATGTGTCGACCGGGAGGGAGGGGTGGCAGGTCAAATTTGATTAGACTAACAATGTAAAAATAGTCGACGAAATTCTTCATTTTGCCAATAACACCCCCCAATAGCGACGGCCCTGTAGTCAGAATATGTCAGTAAGTCAATGATCCAGTAAACAAGTATGTAAGGAAGCAAGTATGTATTAAGTAAGCAATTTAATAGTCTGTAATGTCTGTCATCATGTACACACTTGTATAAAAAGTATAACGTATTCTACCCAAAGAAAAAAGGCATTAAAAGATCTAATGGTATTACTTAAAAAAAATATGTATATATTGTATTTTAGATGTTTGTAGTACATGTAATTATTAAAGTAAATAAAAAATTCCAAATTTCTGTTTTTCACGTTTTGTTTCCTAAGAGGGCAACCATCAGTCTCCACCCCTGCCGAAAATCTCAGCAAATTTCCGCAACACGGTTGGTTGATAAAACGTGCCTTAACTTAACTCTACTCACACGAGGTCAATGTAACAGGAGTTCTTTATAATTTATAGCTATAATAATCTGAGTTCAATCTGCCTCTTCATGGGTTGAGAGTTATAATCTGCAACTTCAAAACAACTTCCTTATGGAAAAGAAAAAAAAAGGTCGTTAATTCTTAAAGTTTTACTGTTCTGAATCTCTTTATAATATTTCTAATTATCTAACACAGGCTCTAAAGTTCAGGTATGTTATTAAATAAATCATTTAATCTGCATAGTCAAACGTTTACTTCATTATGAAATCATTAAATCTTGATGATCTCCTTATTATTCTTCCTCTCGATGTTGTTCTAACTTCTGTAGATGGAGGGATAATTTCTGGGATTGTACTCGATTGAGATTGGGTTTCATCAGAAGTGACTAGTGCTTGAACATTTGCAGGGTTTTTAGGGTATAACTCTGAGGGGTATACTCCGAATTCTTGTTGAAAGGATTTCATCACTAAACATGTCCTCTGCTACAGATCAGATTCCACAGATTTCAGAAGCATTCTTCTGTTTCTCCTATATGCACCACCACCATCATCAGTCTGATACGATACGATCTCGGTGTTTGTTCTTCACGAGTGACAACACCTGGTTTCCATGAACCTTTCATTCTTACTCTAATTCTATCTCCTTCGTGTAACTTAGTAAGGGATTTTGACTGACGATCATAATAGAATTTCTGTTTGTGTTGGTTGAGATTCAATTTTTTCTTTACTTTAACAGAATCTGGAACACGAGGCTTCAAATGCGATATCGTTTGAGGAATTCCTGAACGCAAACGCCTATTCATCAGTAACTGCGCTGGACTTCCCACATCATCGATAGGAGCGTTTCGATATTCCAACATATTTAAATATGAATCTCGTTGATCTTTCTTCGATTTAACTAAAAGATCTTTGATAGTTTGTACAGTCCTTTCTGCTAAACCATTGGCTTGTGGGTTGAGGAGACTAACTGGACCGCATGCTTGAATTCCCAGCTTTCTGCGAATGCTTGAAATTCTCTAAAGGAGCTGTATTGTGGCCCATTATCACTACCGACGTCTGCAGAAATACCATGTCGGGAGAATATCGACTTGGTGTACGTGATAACCGTTGAACTCTTTGTGTCTGGTAACTTAACAACTTGAAAGTATCTGGAAAGATAGTTAACAATAAGTAGATAGTCCGAGTTGTCCAAACTAAATATTAAATCTCATGCTTGTGTGATGTTACTCTGAGTGTATATCCACACCAGGCAGGCTTGAAAAATATGCCTGGCCACGGTGGGATTCGAACCTACGACCTTTGGAATACTAGCCCAATGCTCTGCCAACTGAGCTACGCGGTCAGGCCGGTTCGAGTATGCGATATTTCGGAACTGAGTCTAGTTCCTTCGATATCAGTGTAATCTAATAACCATGAAATTTGCTGTGTTGGTGTAATGTACTCAGGTGAATAAGATGCTTGTGTGATGTTATTCTGAGTGTATACTCAGAATAACATCACACAAGCATCTTATTCACCTGAGTACATTACACCAACACAGCAAATTTTATAAATATTAAATCTGTTGCCACCACTTTCCAAGGTATGGTTGGTACTCTGAAAGATTATCATTTGACATACGGAGCAGTTCGATACCATTTCAGCTATCTGCTTGCTCATCAAAGGCCAATAAAGAGCATCCCGAGCTCTTCGCTCCGACTTCTCGATCCCCATGTGACCATGCATGATGTATTTTTTGTAGCATTTCCTTTCTCATTGCTAATGGTACGACAATACGATGATGATTCCATCTATCACCGACAATTCATCGCGAATGTTCCAATAGGATCATTCAGAGGTCTGGGCCCCCTCTGTTTGCGACTCAAAGAAATATATATATTTACTCATTTTGTACACTAGAGTAGTAGTATAGGAACGTAATACAGCTATATATTATATATGAAAACAGGAAAAAAACAGGAATACATCAATATGCGAACATACGACGACCACCTGTACATTACTTTCGATGGCAACACAGTTTCCGAAGGCAGTAAGAGTGGTTCATTGATGAAACAAGACACGTTTTGCAGTAAAGACAATTCTGAAGAATCTGCTGGTGAAAAAGACTCAAATCTTATTGACCAGAGCTTGGATCCTAATAAGGCTTGTGGCCCGGGTGGAATACCGAACAGACTTCTTCAGAACGTGTCGACCGAAATTGCACCATCCCTATGCAAGCTATTTAACTTGTCGCTATCCCAGGGGGTTGTTCCTTCAGAATGGAAGTTAGCAAATCTTTCGCCGATTTTAAAAACCGACGACCCAACAGCCTCCTCCAATTATAGACCCATCTCGCTCCTAAATACAATTTCCAAGGTACTCGAACGCTGTGTATTTAATCATTGTAGTAAGCATCTGAAGCCTCAGATATACCATTTACAGCATGGTTTCATGAAGGGTCGATCAACAGTAACACAACTTGTCGAGGTCTATGATGATATTGTAAACTCTGTCGCAAGTGGAAAGGAGGTAGATGTGTTGTATCTTGATCTAGCCAAAGCATTTGACAAAGTGCCTCATAATTTGTTACTCTTGAAACTTCAGTTGCATGGTATCACAGGTCCACTATTGTTATGGATGAAGAGTTATCTTTCTGATCGAAAACAGAGGGTTGTCGTGGAGGGTGCTTCTTCTGATTGGCTACCAGTAACATCAGGCGTGCCACAGGGCTCCATTCTAGGACCTTTGTTGTTTTTGGTTTATGTGAATGATCTACCAAGTTGCATTATTAATAACTCGAATATTGCACTTTTCGCTGATGACTCGAAATTGTATCGGGCGATGGACATAAATTATGACCATAACTTACTTCAAGCCGATTTAGACTGTCTACATACATGGAGCCTCAGTTCGGGATTAGACTTCAATTCGCGGAAATGCAAAGTATTACATATTTCAAAGAAAAGGTTAACTCTGGAAATGAATAGAAATTACAGTCTTGGTGACCAACCGATTGAGTGTGTGCCTTCATTTGTCGACCTCGGGATTACTATATGTCACAATTTATCCTGGGCAGATCATATTGAGAAAATTGTTGTTAAAGCTAACAGGACCCTTGGGCTAATGAAAAGGATTTTCCGTGATTTGCAAGATATACAAACTAGAAAAATAATATACTGTGCTCTTGTACAACCCAAGCTGGAATATGGTAGTAGTCTTTGGTCGCCTTACATCAAGAAATACGTGAAATTAATTGAAAATGTCCAGAGAAGAGCTACCAAGTTTATTCTAAACTATCCTGAAGATATGAAGTATATTGATAGATTGATAAAACTAAACTTATTGCCTTTAGAACACCGTAGACAAATTTCAGACTTAACATTTTTCTTTAAATCGAGAAATGGCTTGGTAACCACCGACATTAATAAATTTTTGACAGTGTTTGAGCCTGGGTATCGAACACGTAATTATGACATAAATAACTATAATCTAATTATAAAGCATAAGCAAGATTATTACAGGAAATCTTACTTCATAAGAACAGCCGAACTCTGGAACACTTTGCCATCTCAGGTGAAACAGTGCGAATCCATTCGAACATTCAAGACTGCCATTTATAACTTTTATTCATCTATGTGTTTGGACTATTGTCCTCCCTAGTATAGTATTACCTACTCGCTTATTTATTTATTTGATTTTATAATTTATTGTTGTTTCTCCGATATTTTTGGAGTTTTATGTAAAGGGGTTCTGTTGCAATTGGGACGCAAGTCCTGTTCAAACTCCTGTCATATACTTATAATTAATGATATTATATGTAATATATGGCAAATTCATTAAACTAAACTAAACTAAACTATGAATTTATGTTATGGGATACGTATCACATATGTTCGCGCTACAGAAAAATAATTTAACGACTGCTAGGCGTGCTTGCTGTAGAGGATCAGGGGAGTGCGCGAAATTGGAATGGAAATGAACAAAACAACATTAATTCTAGATCTATTCGGATAATTTATGTTAATTTCACATTTTATGTGAAGTTCACAGAAGACAAGATGAAGTTCTGTCATGGATTTTCAAAATTTTTTCCAGTGATTGTGAGTCGATGTGTATTTTACTGACATTTTTGTACAGAGCATATTAAATTGTTTGAAAACAATTACTCTTGTATAGGAAATATTATTTCTTCCTCCATCACTATTTTAAAAGTATTCGTGACATATCTGAAACAGGTAAAAAAACCTGTCAATGAAATATGAATATTTTAGCCCAATGAACAATTGTGAGTTCAATTAGTTGACAGTTTAGTAAACACTGCACTTGGTTTGGCGACGACACAAGATCATCAGATCTATTGAAAGATAAGTAGAAATTACATGAGTGTGCATATAAATGCTCACGAATTGAAATTGCGTATGAATTGTCGGTAAATATACATGATTAATCCTGTGCGCGGAAATAACAACCAATAAAAACCCCTAAAAAGACGTTGCGAATTGCTCTCTCCATCCAGCTTTATTTCATCTGTTGGCTGTTATAATTGCGAACGCCGTGAGTAAGTAAGAAAACAAGCGCCATCCATATTTTAATGTTTCGCTTAATTAGTTGATTGACAGTATATATCACGTTCAAAATTTGCACATCAATAATAAAACAGAGAATAATTTATATTCTACAATCTCAATATAAAATTCTGTATATTGCCAAAAAAATTTAAATTTAAAGAAAACGAAATTTTTCCTTTCTTAAAGAAAATAGCCAGCTAGTATATATTTTTCATCTGTACATATAAAGATCGAAAAACGTACATGGAAAAGATGAGGTTACCGTTCGGTAATTTTCAGCCCTGAGTAAAGTCCCGGACAGACCTGGTAATTTTTCCTTGACAAGCTTTATTTGCTCGTGTGTACGGCAAAAAAATGACAATTTTTCTGTGCCAAGGAGCCTTGCAATTGCAACATGGATCTTGGCTTTCGTTTTCGACTCTTGTATCGAGTCGTTTTCTTTTGCTTTTGTCTGATTTTCGCCTGTTTTGATCATGGTGGTTGTTCAAGATATGACCGGTGCGAAGATAAAGCAGAACTGAACAAATTAAAAGAAGAATTCAATGATATACTCTTGAATGCTGAGGACGAACGCGCCTTTCATTTGACAAAAAATGCTAAACAAATTAGCCGTAGAAAGGCGCGAAAGAAAACTGATCCAGTTTCAAAGATGGTTAGAAAAGGTAAATTTTGAAAATGTGAGAATGTTTGCAATTCGGAAGGAGTAATTGTTAACCATAATTTCATTTTTAGAAACTGCGATGAAAACACTCCGAAATGATCATGATAGACTGATACGGAAGAGCCCGGTACGGTTTCTTTCAACTCCTTCGCCGTCCGTGATAAAAGTTCCACGCGAAGAATTGTGGCAAAACAATGTCAATGGCAGCAAAAATATATCTCCATTGGAAAATCAAAATTTTCCCCTGAATGACATGACAGGAACAGCTAAAAGAGAAAAGTTCGCTTCACTCACAACTCAACATCTCCGGAGCAGACGTGAAATTGATGCGACCACAGAAAGCAATGTTGGTCCGACCGAATATGCCAAACATGTAAATCTTATAATCGCAGCAAACAAGAATGATATGCCGATAGGAGCAATCATTGTAACATGCGCTTTCGTACTTTCTTATATTTGTTTGGTATTGTTGTTGATAGTTTATGGCATGCTTCCTGAACTTCACACTCTGCCTGGGTTGAATTTAATGAGTTCAAGCTTCGCGTTTTTGTTCTGGCAGTCTTATCTTGTAGTAGTAGTTTCGCTGTATATGCGTGCAGTTGAAATGAATGATATGCTTTGTGCGCGGGAAAAAATGACAAATTGGTTTTCTATGTATAGCATACTTATGAATTCTGCTGTTAATGTGCATCACTTAGGAAAAACCTTTTCTGGCAATATTCTAGTGAAATCTGATGGAAAAAAGTGGAAAACCTTTCTGAAGTATAGTCTTTTTAGCTGGGGTGTTCCTGTCATTATAACTGTTGTACACGTTATACTAGTAAAGGTTGATGTTTTAAGGTTTTATCCAAATATTGCTGGCAATTGTGTCTTGTATATGTTTTTCCAATTATCCTTCTGTTGCTGTACACTATTGAAATGTTCTCCTTCAGTGCTTATCGACTTCGCCAAAAACTCAAGGCAAGCAGTAGCATCGCACAGAGATCGAATATTGTTAAGAATCGCAATAGCTTTGTCCTAAATCTTAAGCTGTTCGCTATTACTTCCATAACCTATTGGTTGCCTATCATGATATATGTATTCATTAATAATGTTCACATACAGACAGCGTTAATTACTGTAATGTTCCTTACTAGTTTCTACATAGGTGTTGCGTTTGTCTTTACAAGAAAAAATTACAAGTTGCTGAAGAAGAAATATTTCCCAGCAAAGAAGAAGCCAGTTAACAATAATATTGTTGTGGTGTAGTGAGTATCATAAAAGGCAGGGTCGTCGCGAAGAGGCTTAAGCAGGGGGGAGGGGTGGTATTGTATTTACCGACAAAAGTTCAAATTTTGCCGACAAATTATCCGAAAGATGTGTCGAGCGGGGGGGGGGGGGGGGG
>CACRXK020000935.1:13919-26985 GCA_902702795.2 Paramuricea clavata | reverse complement strand
GGGTGTCATGTCAAATTTGATTAGACGAACAATGTAAAAATGGCCGACAAAATCTTTTATTTCGCCGACAAGATGTTTTTAGGGAGGTGTCACACCTCCACCCGTCCCCCCTTTAGCGACGCCCCTGTAGTCATAATATGTCAGTAAGTCAATGATCCAGTAAGCAAGTAGTAAGTATAATTAAATAGTAATCAATGAACACTGATTAATTTGAAACCTAGTCTGTAATCATGTACACACTTGTAAAAAGTATAACGTGTCGTATTCGACCCAAAGTAAAAACTAGCCTTAAGGCTGGTTTCCACTGTTGCGTTTTTCATACGTACGTATCAACGCACGTAAAACTTAATTAAATGTTACTTATGAAATAACCAAATAAATAAAGTAACAGAATTTAGTGTTCCGCAAGTTTTAGTATCCATTTGTTAACTTATTTGTAAAATATTTAAAAAATAGAAGGATTCAAAGTTTTCCGTGCGTACGAAAAACGCAACAGTGGAAATCAGCCTTTAGGATCTAATGCTGTTAATTAAAGTAGTATATATACATTGTATTTTAGATGTTTGTAGTAATTAAAGTAAATTTAAAAAATTCGAAATTTTTTTCTGTATTACATTGTCTTACATTGTCTTTCTGATTTTGTTTCCTATATATAGGAGGCCAACCATCGCTCTCCACCCCTGCCAAAAATCTCAGCACATTTCCGCAACACGGTTGGTTGATAAAACATGCCTTAACTTGACTCTACTCACACGAGTTTATTGTAACAGGAGTTCTCCATAATCTATAGAATAATCTGAGTTCAATCTGCCTCTTCATGGGTCTACTAGAGGACAGATTCACGAACGACATCATTTCAGTGACAGAAGTAATATTTCTAAAGCTAAGCCAATCACAACAGCTCTTTCAGAGGCAGCACGAACAAATGGCGTGCATGCTTTGTTTTGTATAGATCATGAATCATGTCCGGCTTTATAGCATGTAAATCTCTTACCGTTATACTTTTAGACAAGAAAATTTTCTCATCAACTATCGTCAAAAAAGGAAACAAAACAGTACAAAATATAAAAATATGAAGCTTTGTACCTTTCGTATCAGCCTGAGTTAGACTAGAAACCAACGGCGGTGCGACCTTTTGGTTTAATAATTGATGAATAATGATGTAGATTTCACATCGTCTTCATCTTTTCGAGTCGATTTATCGTTTAAATTTCAACCTTCGACAAGCAAATACATGTGAATAATATATATTTACTTAAATATTTTCACTATTAAAAACAAGGAATGAATTTGTTATTTTGTTTTGTATACAAATTTCAAATTTCTGAGCCGTCTCGCAACAGGGTCTCGCACATGCCTCGAACTCGCGGGACCAGTGCGAAATTTTCCTGCGTCTTGATTGGATGATGCCCACGCATGTGTTACGTTTAGCCGAGTGTCAGATTATCGCGCATGCGTTCGTTTCAAAGGTTTGTAAACACCGATCTAAAGCGTCTCACGTGCACCACACCTGGCAACTACAACGTACTTATATACGAAACTGTTACTTTTATTAGCGTGTGGTAGTTACCGATCATAGGATCTTGCGAAAAGGGTGCAGGCATAATGGTCTGGGGGACGCCGGCACTCTCCCCCGCCGTTCGTTCGATACCGGTTGGTAAGCCACCTATCTCACCACTCGCCTCTGACGATAACGTTGAGTTTAGCCGAAATCTAGCTTAAACTTATCATTCGATATAAACAGATCTTCAAATTTACCGATCAATTGAATGGCGACTAAAAAGTTAGCAGTGTGTTTTGTGCTTTTTATCTAACTTTAAAGGTGATCTACAGTCCGATCTGCGCATGTGCACAAATGAGCCCACTTTTTATGATACAAACAGTTTAACTATGTTTTGAGTTCTTGAAAAGCCTAATTGTTGTTTCTTGATCATTTATTATACTCTAGAAGCTTGAAAATATAAATACTATATAAATAATAAGGACTGTAGATCACCTTTAAAAACGTATCTTTACTACTTGTTTATGTCATATCAAATTTAAAAACGCAACTAAAAACCTAAATTAAACTATTTTAAATTCTAAAGTTTAAAGATGATCTACAGTCCGTATGTAAACAAAGCCTTTGTTTACATTTTTGTGTCCAAAATATATATTGAGCTTTATTCGACAACTATTTATATTTTCAAGATTCTGGAGTATAATAAATGATCAAGAAATAACAATCAGGCTTTTCAAGAACTCAAAACATAGTTAAACTGTTTGTATCATAAAAAGTGGGCTCATTTGTGGACATGCGCAGTCAGCGCAGATCGGACTGTAGATCACCTTTAATTAAGTTTCACGCCAGGATACCAGCTATTTCGCCATTTTGTAGGTACTCGTCTACTTTCTGGTCCGCCTTAATTCTAACCAATCAGATCACTATCCAGAAAAGCTCGTAATCTGATTGGCTAAATGAAGTGATCCGTTAATCCCACCAAGCTTGGAAGAGTTTGGGTTTATATAAAAATAAATATGAGAACATGTTGCAGATTACAAAAAATGTAACGAATTAAATGTTAGAGTGGGGGGGAGAGAGAGTCCTAAATTTTCTAGATGAAGGTGGGGGCCTCTTGAAAATAAAAGACTTGCGATCGGGGGCGGCTATTGGTATTTGTCAGCCCCCTCCCCCCCCTCTCTCCCTAAATGATTTGAGGCAACACTTTCCTTGCGAGAGTAACTTCTAGTTCAGGTATGGTTGTTATGGCAACCAGCGATGAACGGTGACAACAACATTTGAGAAGAATATAAACAATGCAACACTATCAAACTGAGATTTGAGCGATCAAATTTCATTTATTTCAGAGGAGCAAAGTTGGCGCTAAAATGTAATAATAGTAAATCACACTGTTCACCTCTGACATGACGTAACACAAGCTTAAAATATGTTGTCTCCGAAAGGCAAAAGAATGTCAAACTTGGATATAATGGCGAATATGGCAGCCTCAAGAGCGGCAGCCACATACTTCGACAAAATTGAACGATATGAATTGCAAGAAACTTTGGCAACTTCATCTTATGACTGTCTGCTCTCGACTGAGGAAACTAAAATACCAGTTGAAATGCCCAAAGGTTTGATAAGTAATATGAATATTGCTTCGGACTCAGATAAATGTTTGTTTTTACTACCAGCTGAAAAAAGCATTGATAATTTAGAGTTAAGAGAAGTTCATCAAATCGTTAGAGAATTAGTGACTGGTATTTATGTCTTGAACCAAACGCCATCAGTACATTTAGAGGCTAACTACGAGGACAGCACAGCCATTAAGTTACCACCAGCTTACTGTGATACTAGAGTAGGTCAACTGCTTATTGAAGTTGACTACTTGATGAAAAGTTTATGGCATGGGGCTTATTTTCCAAAAGATAAACGAACAAAGTTTGCAGAACGTTGGAGACAGTTGGTGAATTTAAACACACACACAGGTGTCCCAGAAACGAAGAGGAATATCGAGCTTATTTGGACGGAAGCTGGAATTTTGGACATGTCCAAGGATCCAAGTTATTCTGCAGCATTTGAAAACATTTCTGTTGAAAATAATGAAGATTTACCTATGCAGGAACAGGTGCAAGTTTTCAATAAACATATTGAAGAGTTGTCGATGATAATGACATTTTATCAAAATAGCATCCAACATCATGATAGCATGTTCCTTATTGATGCTGATTACCACATAAGTGGTGCTGTAAAATCTGATCATGTTGATATCAAATCAGCCGAGAGATTGCAAAAACATCTTTCAAAGCAAGAGAAATTCATTCAAGAGACCTTACCCACTAAGCTAGAAGTACGTAGACAGCTTCTACTCATTAAGTTTATCAGTTTTCTTGTGCCGTTTCTGATTGCTTTGCGAAAACGATGCAAAGTAATCAATGTCAACAAACTGCTACCAGGATTCACTTTTGAGGAGTGTAAAACAGAACGAGAGTTTCCACCGTTGGCTATTTCAAAGAATAACAAATGGAAACATTTTATCACTGATGATTCATACAGCCATTTGCATGGTGGAATTTTGATTGACAGAGAGACAGCACCTGTTTCAGAACTTCCCAATAACCTTGTCAAACTTAATGATAAGTTTTGTGATGAAGCATTGTCAAAGTTTAACAAAATCATTGATGCCAAATCACCCATGTTGGAGAAATACCCTCTGTCGACCATTACTATTGATGGCAAGGAGTATTATGCAATTGCATTTTACTTGGAAACATTCTATCCAGTTTCACCAAAGCAGCCAATATGGGTTCATGCTCATTACGAGGAGATCAGTAAGCTAAAGTGCAAGAAGCTGCCAATTCAAGAGTATCTTATTTACGAGCTTTTTAAGAAGAGATTTGGTACCCAACAAACCATGAACCTCAAACAGCATTTTGCTGGCCTTCAGGCAGCATGTCAGCGAGGCATGGTAGGGGTGGTCTACAGCTTAGCAAGAAGGCTGCCTGCATCAAGATTATCAATGCAAGATGTCAGTGGCTTGTCATTGATTCACTATGCAGCCATGTATAACCGACCACAAGTGATCACTTTATTAGTTGTGAATGGCTGTGATATCAATGCAAGGAGGTTCAACAGTATCCCCTCACAACAAGGTATAACACCTCTCCATCTAGCTGCAAAGTGTGGTGCGCTTGATAGCTTGTCATGTCTCCTTGCATATAAAGCTGATGCTTTGTTATATGATATCCAAGGTTGGTGTCCAGTACACTATGCTAGTTATTTTAACCATCGCAGTTGTCTTGAGCACTTGGTCTGTAGGAATCCAGACATGCTGGAACTGATGGCACAAAGTGGCAAGAATGAGACTCCAGTTCTGCTGGCTGCATCAAGTGGTGCCCTAGACGCTGTGAAATGTTTACTTGATCTTGGTGCAAGTGCACAAGCAGAGGATTCTGAAGGCAACAACATGGTTCACATTGCGACATTACGTCTACATACAAACATTCTTGAATTCTTTATTGGGAAGGCAAATTTAGGAATGTCTGTGTGGAGGATTCTTGTTGATATGTTGAATTCAAATGTGATCAAACGACAGACAAATGCAGCCAAAGCACTTGAAGTCTTGTCTGTTAGTAAGAAAGGTAAGAACTGCATTGTGAATAATAATTAAAATATTTTGGGTATAGTAAAGCTGATGTCAGTAATAAATAAAATATAAATTAAAGTTCAAATAGAAGAACATATTATTTTTTTTATAATATATTCAAATAGTTAGTAGCATTATAAAATATTCAATCAAACAATTATGAATGCCAGTTTTGTAAATTGTGTACTTTTAGAGATATAGATAATAATTATGTAGATATAGGTAATAGGGGTCTTAGGGGGTAGTCTTTGTAATCTCTATCATCCCCCCCAGCATTGAACACGAAAAATAGATAGTTACTCAGTGTTGTAATGAGTCGAGTCATTGACTCAGACTCAAGTCGACTCGAGTTGCCATTTTCAGTGACTCGACTCGAGTCCAAAACGAAAAATGACTCGACTCGAGTCAACAGCCCCAAATGACTCGACTCGGACTCGACTTGCTGATTTTGCCGTAAATGACTTGAGTCAACTCAGCTACAACTTGTAGAGAATAAATTCATCAAAATTATTGTGATTGTGTTGCTTGGGAAAAACAATGAGCCCTGTGAACAATGAGAACTTCGAAACTTTATCAGAAAATATATGGGATTTGCATAGAATACAGTATATTCCTGACGGGCATGCCTATGTTACATTTCTGTGCTAAAGTGTCCCAATTCAAGACCATGCGCTTTAGAAACTACTGCAAGTTTACTTGCACTTCCGGTTCCGTATGTTCCAGGGCCTAGGGAGGACGCGCGTGGCCGAGAGGCCCTGGGGACAAGGATGTGGGTCAGTGGACTTGATCAAATTCCCTGACTCAAGTTAAGTCTAGCTATTGACTCGCCTCGACTTAAACCAATGACTCGAGTGAAACTGCTGACTCGACTCGAGTGAAGCCACTGACTCGACTCGATCAGAAATTGAAATGACTCGACTCGTGACTCAACCTTTGAGTGACTCGACTCGTGACTCGACCTATAGGTGACTCGTTACAACACTGTAGTTACTGTTATACTGTACAGTCTCAACCATTTTGATTTATTTTGCTGTGTCTAGTGTATGTTTACTTAATATGTTTGAACCATGTTTGCCTCGTTTGAACCATGTTTGCCTGTTTTAGCCTAATTGCAGGTGCACAAAGCATGAGGAAATATTAACTACATTTAAAATACTCATTAAAAATTCATAAACCTTGTGGCAAATCATGTCAGCCATAATATGTCACGTACAGTGACTTTATATCTGATAAAACTCATCTTCATTAGTATTCTTTATATAATTGTTCATCCTAATAAGTATGATTATATAATTGTTCATCCTAATTAGTATTCTTTTGTAGTCGTATTTTAAGCTATTCAAAACACTCGAACTCGCGTTTTATCATATCTAAAACGCTCGGCTGCGCCTCGCGTTTTAAATAAGATAAAAACCCTTTCTCATGTTTTAAATACTACAAAAATGAGGCCATTAAGACATGTGTGCAAGAAACAGCACCTAGTCTGTTGAACATACAGTATCTGACATTGTACAATTTAAACTGAAATATATTGTCCAGTTAATGTGTGTTTGTTCCTACGTTTGTTTGAATTTCCATGCACTTTATAGATTATTGGAAAGATATTTTAGAAGCGGATGGTGTCCCTGCCTTGGTATCTCTACTTAGTACCCAACATGAAGTGATTCAAGCCACAGCAGCCTCAGTATTGTGTAATATTGGTGACATTGAGGAGATCCGTGAAGCGATGTGTAAAGCAAATGCTATACCAATCTTAATATCACTGCTTCAATCTTCCATGCCAATTATTCATTCTCGAGCTGCAGTCATTCTTGCTGATGTCTCATGTGTAGGCAATATGAAGGTTGATCAAGGTATATGTTTTGTTGCGTTTTAACCGATAGTACAGTAGAACTAACAGCATGATATCGAGTGCAATATTGGAAAAACAGTCGTGAATTTTTCAAAGACTCGCAGAATTACAGGATTAAAGGAATACCACATGGAGTACCAACTTCGGATGTTGCTCGACTTTCAGAAGCGTAAAAAGCATTCGCCTGCGGCTCGTGTATTTTTACACTTTCCGAATATCTCGCAACATCCCCCGTACATGGATGACGCTATTCTGCACGGAAAACCATTTGGTAATTGTTTTATAAAACAGCTTATACTTAAGAAATAGAAAACGAGTCGCGTGCGTTTATGGTGTGATAATGCACACGGGGAATATTGTGAGAGCGTGCACAACACGAGGCGTGGCCGAGTATACTGACCTCGATATTAGAGAGGTTAAGATTTAGGGTACGGGTGATATACGCGTACCCGTACTTGTAAATCGGGGAACGACTTGTTACTTAAAAAATCCACGATATTCCGGCGTGAGAAACCTATCAGAGAATGGTAACTTTCGCTGTTGAGGTTCGCCGTTGATTGTTAAAAACGTTGACGAGCATATGTTCATTATTTTTGTGGGTAAGATGTTGACGTTTTTTACTATTTAAACGGCCCACAAATAGTGAGTAGAAATCATCCATACTCGTTTGTCTTTTACGTATAGACCGGGTAGAAATTACGGGTAAAAAAGCTGACATCAGCAAAAATTGATAAACAAACTGGCGATACTCGTACATGTAAACCGGAATCAGGGTATCTTAACCTCCCAATTGACTGTAGTTATTAATGCCGCAGTACGCTTCAGAAAAGTTTAATTTGGCTCGGCCAGGAAAGTTTCGTTCGATTAGTGTTCTTTTTACGATACGCGTTCTTTCTAATATTACAATGACGTTGTTTCTTATTTTCTACTCAGTAATCAAAGTCAAAAGTGTTTGGTCATTAATGATATATTTTCCACAATTTAGAGGGTCTACGATGTTTGATCGCGTTACTCAAGTCAGATGTGGAACACGTTCTAGTAAATGTTGTCAACTGCATTCGTGTGTTGTGTGAAAGTTATCAAGTTATTCAAGAAACGTTTGCTCTCATTGAAGATGCGTTGGTTACACTTGTTGAACTACTTGGTATGTCACACACTATTCATCTCTTGCGAGTGACGTCACAACGCATAATGTGACGTGTTCAACTTAATATGCCATTTTGTGGCAAATATTTAAAACTACTGTAATTAAAAACTTGCCGATGTCAGTCAGGCATTTCTACGAGGGGCGGGGCTTGTATACCGGATTCCGAAATCCTGCCATCCCGACCGATTTTCACTTAAAATCCCGTTATCCCGTCCTAACACTGTTCAACGTATCATGATTTGGAAGTAGACAAGGGATAACCAAGTATTCAAAGAACGTGGTAACGACATAGAATTCATTTGGAATATACAAGAATACAGAGTATAACAGAGTGTAAGAATAATAAATGCCTCATGGTATTTTCTATCAATCCTGCTTCCCGCGATGATATAAAATCCCGCTTCCCGACCAATATTTCTCTTAAATCCCAAATCCCACTTGAAATTTAGACCCGGTACATGCTCCTCTTCTAAGTGCTTCCCAAATCACACGAAAACACAAAACGTGAAGGCGTTCACCAATATTCACTTGGTAAAATTTGTTTTTCATGTTTTAGAGACAAACTCCAAACGTCTTCAGGCGAACACTGCGTCAGCACTGAGTGCGATTGCCCGCGGCAGTCGTATTAACCAGGACCTTATTGCTTCAATACCCGGAGCTGTCAAAGGTCTTGTTCAATTGGTCCATTTCAAGAATTCTGTATGTCAAGTGAAAGCAGCTAGTGCCATTGAATCTCTTGCTCAAGGCAATTTTAATGTTCAGAGATTGGTAGAAGATGCTGGAGCTGTCAGACCTTTAATAAGATTACTCAAAATATGGTCGATTGAGGTTAAAGAACAAGGTAATGTAAGTTGATCGTATGAGCGCACGGCACCATACTATTCTTGACACTACTTGCGTTTCTCCGGAGTTAACTCGTGCCCAGCCTTCTCTCTTTAGATATGATAACGTGATAAACGGATGTCCACTCCAATTTACAAATTCTAATTAGCTAACGTAATAAACGGATGACCACTCCAATGTTCAAGTTTCAATTAGCAAACGTAATAAACGAATGTCCACTCCAATTTACAAATTTCAATTAGCACACGTAATAAACGAATGTCCACTCAAATTTACAAATTTCAATTAGCACACGTAATAAATAGATAAGTATAGACGAAAATTTCCAATCGCCTGCGACAGGTAAAATGTATTAGTTTATTCCTTCAAAGTTTCATCAAGACCAGGTCAGATTTGGCCACGAGCGTTTAAAGGTTGATTCCAGGACTGGCAGAAGAAAGCAGTGCTCTTTCATTACGTTATGAACACGGAATAGGTCAGTGTGGTGCCCAGTCATTTTCCCGTTCGCGTCGAAGTTGATATAGCACAAGACAAGGGAATACATTGACGCACTGGGTAGTTTATTAACTCTGTATTACTGCATGTAAAAAGTAAATGTGTCTCCAGTTGGTTTTCGTCGGCTACTATAGCTTATTTTGTAGTAACACTGGGCCAACAGTCACCTTTCATACGAAACGCGAGTCTGAACTCGAGGTTACAATATAATCCCAGTATCTATGTTCTGACGTTCTAATATTGATCTATCCATACGTTGCACAACGCCACAAGTGACAACATGTATATTTTTAATTCTTTTATATGTAGGAGCTAGTGCATTGTGGGCTCTTGCTGGCGATACTCTACTGCAGCAACAACATATTGCTGAAATGATAGGAATCAATATCCTGGTAGATATGTTGATGTTAAAATCAGAAAAACTTCAGTACATCTCGGGAATGGCAATCATTGCATTAACAAAAGAAAACTTTCCAAACCAGAGACTCATTGTTAAAGGTGGCGGTATTCCTCCGCTTGTTCGCCTACTACGAGCAACATCCACACCACACAAGGTACAAGAGGGCTTGCTAAATAGCGCCCGGATGTAGGTGGGGGGGGGGGGAGGTATTAAGTACACTGAGGTATTATACGGCTGTCCCAAGGAAGTTTAATTGTTGTTCAAATAGCGTATCGGCGAACACCAAAGCAAACGGAAAACTGTCGCTAGGCATACAAACCCATGTTCAAGCAGGTTCGCTCATCCCGCGAACAAAGGAGCCGTAATGGATCACATCATCACTGAGGGAACTATGGTTTTCTAGGGTACTCCTCCCCCTCGCCCCGCAGGGTCGAAGGGGCGTGCTGGTGGTGGGGTGTGGGAATCTGTGGGTGTGAGATAACTAATCTGGCTTGACCAGTTTACACAGATAATGTGTCATGTAGTATAGTAATTTGGTAACTATGAGTTGAATCATGACATTAGCTTATTGTTCCTTTAACAGCTTATTGCTTATTATATATATAGATTTTGTTGATGGTAGTTGAAGTCCTTGGTACTCTTTGTGTTGGAGTTGCACATCAATCTCATCAAGCCATTCAGATGGAAATAGCGAATGCTGATGCCTTACCTACGCTTGTTAATCTCATGAGAAATTGCAAGGACCTTCTGTTGCAGGTACTGTACGTTTCCATTCAAGAACCGAACACAAAATAGAGTGCATGCATTTATGCTCGAATTAATTCCTGTGGATTTCTTCGTGTTTGGCGAAACCGCAGCCTCGTTTAATAAAAAAAGTTGCTCGTTTGTAACCGGAACAAAACGGGAAGCCATTTTGTTTTTGTCCAGAGGTGAATAGTGCAAGGATATCCGGAGCTGAGCAACCAATCAGATTGCATAAAAAACACTATCGACCTCCCGAGTATATGCATGCTAACCAATGTTATCTAGAGTTCCATGGTCTCAGTGCTGACATGTAGTGTAAATTTATTTTTTTCAAAGATTCATCAATGCCGCGAGCGGTAATTTAAGCGCTTATTCCAGTGAAGAACAGTGATCCTTCATGGTTTTATCGGCGCTTTAAAGAACACTAAATTTAGCCAAATGTGTGCCTAGGCTTTTCTCGATTTATCGTTGAAAGAGGAAAGTTTGAGGCAGCATTTTTATTGCGATAGTATAAGTAGTAACTCCTACAGTAGTTTAAAAATCTTCTCCTTTGTATTTCTAGGTGGAGGTTGCGAATACATTGAGCAAGATAGCATTAAATAATCCAAAGAGTCACGCAATTCTTGTTGAGAAAACACAATTCCATATTTCAGAGCTGCTTCATCTTTTGAGATCCAGTAATATTGAGGTTCGTCTTAAAGTAGGGACAGCTCTAGGGACATTTGGTTTCAACAACACGGCTACCCAGTACGCTATTCGTAATGCTGGAGGAATACCTATGAGTTGTTTTGAAGAGTTTTTGGTTTCTAATGATGAGATACAGAGAGCTTATGCTGCTTTTCAAACTGTTGTGTTGGCACGTGTCATTGAAGATAGTGACCCGGTGAGTATCTAAGATAGTTCATAGTCTTTCAAAACATGGTTTGGAAACTCTGCTAAAGTCTTTGTTCTATCTTTTTGTTCGCGTTTATGCAGTTTTGTGCACGGTGCACGGTCAATGAACACATTGTATTTCAGTATAATGAGCGAATCATCCAATAGCAACGTTTCAGTCAGTCATTCAACAATGCTATTTAAATATTAATAAACCTAAAACAAAGGATATGCACGGTGTAAGGTACGGCTCAACATAAACACACAGCTCATTATAACCGCTTTGAAGTTTACTGACTTTCCAGACCATGTCTCGAAAGACTATGGATAGTTCGAGTCTTATTTTTGCTTAATCCTACTGTTTTGTCTGTGCCTTAAATTGTTTTTGGCAATGTTTTCGTCATTATTGTTACGACTACGGACGAATTCGGAAGCGTGTGTTTTCACGCATCTGTTTCAAATGCGTCCCGTGCAAATACACTTCCGTGCAAATATCCTTTCGGAAAGTATACGTCATCTTGGGTTATATAAGGGCCCACAGTAATCGGTTTACACTGTTGTGGTGTCCCTGCCATTCTTGTCCATGTTTATTGTCTATAGATGTCTATTTGTTGTTCTGTTACGTGTTTTTGGCAAAGTTTAATAAATAAATAAAGAGCCTCGTTTTCGTGATTGCCACGTTGGACTCGTTTTTATTCGTCACAATATTGAACTCGAAAGGCAAAATCGTACAAATTTAAGTATGATTTCAATTTCACACTGGTCTTCAATAGCGAAGAGGACATAAACGAGGAAACAAAATAACAAATCATAGCTCTTCTCTTGAGGCGTATGAAGATAAAGCTGAAAAAAGGTCGTGTGTGTTATTACATGTTTTCTATGTTTCGTTTCTTGTCTTCCTTTTGCTTGCGCGTGCATCCTGGCCTGCTCTAAGTCGGGACTTATAGTATTTATTTTCTTCTTCTAGGTTGAACTATCAGCTCGAGGAATGGAGTGTTTAGTGCAACTGCTCAAGTCAGAGGACGAGGCAGTTAAGACATTGTCAGCAAGTTTAGTTGCAAGTTTAGCTCACACTCGAGCTGGCATACCAAACGGTCTTATCATTGCTGGTATGTTGCACGTCGACACCGATTTCCACTACTCACACAAAGTAGTTTATCTCAGGGTGCAACTGTGCAAGTGCACATACAATGTATACAGCTATTTCAATTAAGGCTGTCCACGAGCAAAGCGGAAAAGTCGAATACGAGCGCGAAAGGCTGCTGGGAATCTCTTTGAAAATTCATTAATTTGTTAACGATTCCCAGCAGCCTTTCGCGCTCGTATTCGACTTTTCCGCTTTGCTCGTGGACAACCTTAATTGAAATAGCTGTACACGTCCTGTTTTCTGGTGAAGGTCATGTAAACACTATCTAATAATTAAGCTCACACATTTTGACGCCGACGTTCAATTACTGTCCCATTCCCAAAGTAACTGCCTGCCTGACTTATCCCAGTACTCATATAGGTAAAAAAACTCGCCATAGACACTTTTGTTAAAGAGTTCTTCTTAATGTGGTGCAAGTCATTGGGGGGGGGGGGGGGGG
>CACRXK020000934.1:0-63792 GCA_902702795.2 Paramuricea clavata | reverse complement strand
AACAACAACAACAACAACAACAACAACAACAACAACAACAACAACAACAACAACAACAACAACAACAACAACAACAACAGCAACAGCAACAGCAACAGCAAACGCAACAGCAACAGCAACAGCAACAGCAACAGCAACAGCAACAACAACAGCACCACCACCACCACCAACACCATCAACACCACCAACACCACCAACACCACCAACATCACCAACACCACCAACACCACCAACACCAGCACCAACACCACCACACCAGCACAACTTTTAAGTTGTTGCAATGATTGGTGTGCATCAGGAAATTCCGCTAAACAACAAGATGTTGTATTTTTGGATTTGTCGAAGGCATTTGACAGTGTACCTCATGAACGCTTAATACTCAAATTGAACAGGTTCGGCATAGATGGGAAACTACTTTCATGGTTAAGAAATTTTCTAACTGAAAGACAACAGAGAGTGTGTATACGCGGATCCTTTTCGAACTGGACTCCAGTGCTATCCGGGGTGCCCCAAGGTTCAGTTCTTTGTCCAGTTTTGTTTCTCGTTTATGTAAACGACATACCAAACGTAGTTACGTCCAGCACTAAACTGTTTGCAGACGACACCAAGATTTATAGAGAATTGACCGGACCTAAAATATAAAAGAGTTACAACTGGACTTAGTATCTTTAGAAAAGTGGGCGTTAAATTGGCAGGTTAATTTTAACCCAGAAAAATGTGAAGTTTTGAAAATAGCCCATAAAAGAGACAAAATTAGAAATAAATATTATATTTCTAATAAAGAATTAAAGAACGTACAAGATTACAAAGATCTTGGGGTCATAGTTACAACCGACCTAAAATGGTCTAAACACATAGAATCAATAGTAAATAAAGCAAATAAAACCCTTGGCTTGATAACACGTACAGTGGGTGGCAGAAACAGGGATATTTTTTCAATGCTTTACAAATCACTCGTTCGTTAATATTAGAATATGCATGCGCCGTGTGTGATCCACATTTAGTGAAAGATATCAAAATGGTTGAGGCTGTTCAAAGAGGAGCATCGCGTATTGCACTGGGTCAAAGGAGGCAAGAGATAGCGTATGAAGAAAGATTAACATCTTAAATTGGAGTTCATTGGAAAGAAGAAGAGAATACTTCTCACTGATCGAATGTTATAAAGCTGTCTTTAATTTAAACGGTCTAAACTTCAGCGACTATTTTAAACATTGTAAGAGTAAGAAAACTAGGGCTAACCATCAGTACAAATTGCAAACTAAGTTTACTAGAGTAGATTGTCACAAGTACTCTTTTTTCGTTAGAGTAATTAAACTGTGGAATGATTTGCCAAGTATTGTGGTAAATTGCGGCAACGAGCCTGATATAAGAACATTTAAAGGAAGGCTCAAGAAGTGCATGAACATTCATTAAGATTAGCATTAAGTTCGTAACATCGAGGACATTTGTACATATTTTATAACCTTTTATACTAGATTAGATTCAAATACGGTGACTTGAATATAGGGCTAACCTCAAGGTCTACCTTTTTCAAATATCAGTGTAATATATTGTTATTTGAAATAAAGTATTATTATTAACACCACCAACACCACCAACACCACCAACACCACCAACACCACCAACACCACCAACACCACCAACACCACCAGCACCACCAACACCACCAACACCACCAACACCACCAACACGTATGAACGAACGCAGCGAGTGAGTAAAATATTGTTTTTAATACGAGAAGATAAAAGTCATATATCTTCAAGCCACCGTGTAATGTTCTGTTTATTATATAATTACTAACCCCCATCAAACCTATTGTTTTCTCTCTGCATTATATCAGCGAATTTCGAGAAGTTTTAACGTTCTTCTGAAAAACGGGAGCGGTCTTTTTTGATTGTAGAGAAATTTCCAGGGGTAAATGTTTATACAGGCTAAAATACCACACAGCATTATTAAAAATAATGCAGCGTACATCAGTGCACAAAGACATTATTAGCAACAAGACGCTCTGTGGAGCGTTAACTCGCTGGGGCTACACAATTGAAGCACATTACTGTTAAGATCTAAAGGCTGATTCCACTGTTGCGTTTTCCGTACGCACGTACACGCACGTAAAACTTTGAATCCTTCTATTTTTAAATGCATTACAAATAAGTTAACAAATTCATACTAAAACTTGCGGAGCAGTAAATTCTGTTGCTTTATTTATTTGGTTATTTTACAAATTTAAAGTTTTACGTGCGTATATTAAGCCTGGTGTGGAAATTAAGCCTGGCCCCGAGCTATTAGGGAAACTTCCGGCGTTTATGCCCACAAGTAAAGTTATATTTTATGGTACAACATGTCCGGTGCACAACACCCTTCATTGGTGGACATTCTGGTGCACAATATTTTACAATAGTAATCTGTTATGCACATCTTGTGTACACATAACAAGTTAAGAAAGGGTGGCGCACTGGTGCATAATTCAGGATTCAGAATATTAATTCGTCAAATAGATTTACAGCAAAAATTAGTAAAACTTATTTCTGGAAAGTATCTGGAATATGTAGACCTGAGTGGGGTAGGCTTTGCCGCTTTGGATAATATATTCCCTTTTGAGCTATGGACCCAGGATCCAATATAACGTAGACTAAATGAAGTACGCTTACATACTGCTGACCACCAGAAACTTTGAGTTGAATAATATTTCGAAGGCTTTACTTTACGAGAAAAATTGACTTTCCAAGAAAAAAATGACTTTTTGGATTTTACAATGTTGTTTTCTGACCATCAGAATTGTTTAAAATCTTCCGCCAAAGTCCAGGAAATGGCATTTCAGGGACTTTAAATTTAAAAATTTCTCTTGACTGCATGCTCCTGCTGTCCTGCACCACCCCCTCCCCCCAGGTATCTCGCGTCGTTGGAGATCGTCTCATGCCTTTGGCAATCGGCACGAGATTTAAGGAAGTGAAAAATTCGGTGGTGCACAAATCTTTGGCTGGTAGACAAACCAATGGTGCGCACAAAAAATGATCAACTTCCTTGTCCGGTGCACGAAAAAGTTACATTCCATACTGGTGGTACGCTACATTCTTCTGTCTGCCGCCAGTTTAAAACGTTCAAAATAAAATATTTTGGGGCTTTTGGGCTCAAAATATTATCTAAATGAAGAGAGAAGTGAGACGAATCCACTGGTGTACGGCCGAAAAAGAGAAAACCAATGATACCAAAGTTATCAAGGATCAAACGTACTCCATCTTTTATAATTAGAGCGATTTGTCAACAAATAATACAATTTCGCTTGGCTTTCAAAGACAAAATCAGAGGCCATAAATCGCTAGAATACTGTTGTCAGTTGTTTAGTAATATATTTGACATCCGTAGGTACAATTTCTCATCCGTAAGTACAATTTCTTACGCTGAATCGAACGGTGGTATTTTTATTCGTATTGCGCCATTAATTAGGCAATACAAATAGAAGGTCAAGGACAAACGTAGCGCGACAATACAATTTCGCTTGATTTTCAAAGGCCATAAATCGCTAGAATACTGATGTTTAGTAATACATTTGACATCCGTAAGTACAATTTCTTACGCTGAATCGAACGGTGGTACTTTTACCTTGAAATTGTCTTTGACTCCTTTATATATTCAGATTCAGTATATTATGCTCGTGCACGGGAATTCAACGATCCAAATTTCGGATTTTGAGAGTCGTGCACCAAGAAAAATGCATTAAATAAACTAGCATGAATGTCCAGAGTTAGACACAAAGCAAAATCCCTAGAAAACACGTACAATTCGGCCAAAATTTTCACGAAATGGGGCCCGGAATTGTTTGAAACATTTTGCCCACTCCACGAAAGGCCACGCCATTTAGAAAAGGATCAAATAGCTCATTAATATTCTATTTTGTGGCTATCGACGATCGGAGATTGGAGATTGAAGCCGAAACCTATACTCGTCTGGGGCACAGGGTGCCCCAGCGAGTAATAATGGATCTTCGTCACCCTGACATGTACACGCGACGCCGATAACGTGAACACGTCAAGATGAGAAGGTGACAGTGTAAAGGCCCCTCATACAATATCATCGGGCGCTTGAAGCACTGCCAAAAACGGTCACTGTGACTCCTTTCAGCTCAATTTTATAGAGACATAGTTTCGTTTGCGCTTGTGGGATTTTATCCTAGATATACGCATGTGCAGAACACAACATAAGTTCTATTCCCGTGTTTATCCAGTTTAATACGCTCTTTGAATTAACCTTATCATTAACGATAATATGTAAACTAGAACACTAGAATTGACCTCCGCTTGTGGAGATTTTAATTTAGGGCGATTAATTAAAGGTGATCTACAGTCCGTATGTAAACAAAGCCTTTGTTTACATTTTTGTGTCCAAAATATTTAGCTTTATTTGACAACTATTTATATTTTCAAGCTTCTAGAGTATAATAAATGATCAAGAAACAACAATCAGGCTTTTCAAGAACTCAAAACATAGTTAAACTGTTTGTATCATAAAAAGTGGGCTCATTTGTGCACATGCGCAGATCGGACTGTAGATCTCCTTGAAACTGAAATCTGTTCTATCACGATGCATTAAATGCATGTCCTCACAAATGTCTAGTGTAACGTTGGATAGGTTCATTGTCATACGGTCCCGACAAGCAGCAACGTAGTCTTCCAGCCGAAAATAATTACTTTTGATTCGGGTCAGTAATTATAATAGATAATTACTTCGAGCAGCTGCCCCAGCTGGCTGCTATATATCCAATAATGCCGCTGGCCTCAGTAATTATCTAATAAATAGTCCCAATCAAAAAATTGTGAAATTTCACGCTCAACAGCAAATTGGAAAATGTCACGTGATCGATATCTTCACTAGTGAAGATATGGAAAATATCCCCACTGTATATTTTTCACTCTCTATATAATAAATTATTGTATCCCTATCTATACCCTTTTGTAGTCGTTTAGTTATTCAAATCTGCCTTCGCCTAAGGGTTTTAATCGTCTCAGCCAATTCGTCTACTAAACGTGTGAGCTTTTGCGTTTCGCTAAAACGTTATGTAAAATTGTATTTTCAACAACGTTAATTTATTAACTTTGCCAAATAGTCTTAACAGTTATTACAAAGTAATAATTTAACGAATTAACTAGACTATATGGCAGGGTATTCGCAACAGCGATTAGCCAATTACTGCGAACGCAAGGACAACACGTTAACATCAAATAGCAAAAAAACTAACAACTAACTTCATGCATTTACACAACTATATATTTAGCTAGCTACGGCAACTGATCATGCTATGATAATAACATGCACTAGCTGAAAAAATATTGAACAAATCAATGCATGCTACCGACTATTTAAGCATAGCACAAACAGTTGCCATGTAGCTAGCTGTGCTGAAATTTTCATTGGCTGTAAAACAATGAAACGTTGGTTGTAAAACGAGTGTTTTCCACCTTTAGTTTAAATTTATATATTCCTGTAAGCGATGTGTTTATCTTTCCCATAATACTTAATGTAAATGCTTATATTATTCCTAATGGTTAGCTTTGCATTCGTCATGTTTATATATCAGTTGCCCTAGTGAGGGACCATGCAGCGTCTTAACCATTCGATCAAAATTCAAGTTGACTATAGTAAAAATCATATTTTTCAAATGACATTTCTCGACATTGGTTGCTCTAAAATTGACACTTCATTTTTTTAGCACCATTCTTACTGACGATCACATATAGCAAAAATTATATCTGTTATTGTTGAGAAAAGAATGTTCCAACGCTTCGTGAGCATAGGGTCGATCATTAATTTCATGACTAATAAGCCTTGTAATAAACTGTCGGGCATGAAGATCATCAAGATTCCCCAAGTTTACTGGATTTCCCTTCAGGATATTGCCCATGCAATCAGGTGAAAAACCAAATGGGTGTTTAGCTTGGGTTGAAATGAATAATGCAATCATGCCTGCGACCTGGACATCAGATTTCTTTTTGAAACGACATTTCTCGTTACGGTTTATTGATTCAATTACTTCTGCAGGCATCCAGTTTGGAGTTCCTTTTGGATCTGTGAAGTCTGTCGCTTCATCTTCTTTTAGAACGCGACTTATTGCAAAGTTGGCCAATCTCATGCGACCTTCAATGTCGACAAATATGTTTAGGGGTTTTAGATCTTTATGCAAAATCTGTCGATCGTGTAAAAATGTAAGTTCTGTTAATATTTCTTTGATCATTCTTGAGCCATGTTGTTAGAGGTAATCAATATTTTGTCACTGGATGTAATTGTTCAAGTTTTCTTCACACAGATCGATAATAAAAAAATTTAAAAAATAAAAAATAATAAAAAATTTTAAATAATAAAAAATTTATTTTCGATAATAAAAAATTAATAATTTAATTTAATTTTTGATATTATTAAAAATTTATTTTCGATAATAAAAATTTTTAAATTTTTTAGGTATAAAAAGGTGTCATCGCGGAAAAAATGTCGATAGCTGACTATAAATGGGAATACCTCTGTCTTTATCAGATTTAAAATCCCGTTTTCATTTTCAGCTGCATCTTCTCCACTTTGTGTTAACATTCGTTTTACCACGACTTCACTTTCATCGTCCATCAAACCAACATAAACACACGTACCATAGAACCATTGCCAATTTTCAATTCTTTGTTTGGGACAAACGCGTGCATTGGTACATCCATCTATTGTTAAAAATAGTCGTTACGTACGGTAATTTAGTAAATACATGCACTGAAGTAAAGGAGACAGATGGAAAGCAATTAAGGAAGGTAAAAGGAAATTAACCCCCAAAAAGAGAATTGTCAGGGAGATGTCAAAAGTAAGAAATAGAAATAAAGTAGGCCTAAGTATGAATGTATGCTGTATGTATGGCTCAAATATGAATTCATCCTTAAAATATTGTTGAACGGTCTGTTCCAGTGTAGGAATATAGTGTCGATAATAAGAAACTGCGGATGGACAGGGATACAACTACTTGAAGAACTTCGACGTTTCGAGCAAGGCTTTCCGTCGGGAATTTAGTAGTGGGGCTCGGATACCTTAAATTCTTACCTTATTCCATACTTGTTTCATGTATTTTTTCGTATTTGTTGCAGTTTTCTGTATATTATATTTGTATTAATATACTCTGCAAAACGACTTACATTTTTTTACACTTTGTTTTTACTAAATCCATCTGATTGGTATATGTTTTTGTCACCGGATCGCTTTTAATATTCACAGGTATAAAAGCTCATCTAATTTTTCTGAGCCACGATACTAACTTCCAAACAAAGAGCCATCGTTTGAAATGTCGAATTTCGCTTTGTATTTTTCAGGTAGTTGTATCCTTATCTATTTGCACCTTTCTTAAAAATATTGCTATTTATTGAAAGACCATAATTAAAGAAATGAATGGTTTTCAGTGTAGGACGGCGTGATCCATGCACGAGGGATGCCGCGGGACTTTCGGAAAGCGTAAAAATACTCGAGCCGCAGGCGAGTGTATTTTTACGCTTTCCGAAAGTCGAGTAACATCGCAAGTGCATGACCACGCTATCCTACTTGGAAAATCATTTGGTAATTGTTAAAAGTAACTACAGTAAAACAAGGACATTTTGAGAATCCCACGAAGGCATTTTAATTCCCCGTGCAGGATAGCCTGATCCTACACGGCTATTGACCAATCAAATTGCGTGTTTCACTGTAGTTAATATATGAGCTAATAGTATTCACTGTTTTGTATATATTAAATACTTATCGTTTATGAGAAATGGTATGTATTACCTTGTTGGATTGTTTGGGATACATTTTTTCAACATTCGAATTTTCTCACGGTGTCTAACAGACTTCGTTAATATGCGACTTCAGAATATTTGTAATCTCATGATGACCAAGTTCTCTACTATGCTCAACGAGAGTCTTTTTTTGCTTTCTCAATCAGAATTTTTTCGACTCGCCTCACATCAATGTACTTTTCTATCAGAAGCTGTGCCAAATCAATCAAATAATGGACTACAGCCATCTCTAGAATGTCGATACCAAGATCAAACTTCCCTTTATATTCCTCAAAATATGTATTTGGAAAACCATATTTTAACATGTCTCCTGATTGAAGCTCTACAGGACAGGGTTGAACCGATTCGTTTCCGAGCATACTTTTAGAATGCACATCACCACCATGTTCAACTAAATATTGTACACGTTCTATATCGTTTAACCACACAGCGAGTTCAACAGCTGTCCTGCCGGCAGGATCTGTACAGTTGATATCCGCACCAGTTTGAACTAAACATTTCGTAATGTCAAAAATATCTATGCTTTATAGCGCTGTGAAGAATTGTTTCGCGGCGAATGTCTTGACAATTGACCTCAGCGCCACACTCAACTGGACACTTGACAATGTGTAGTGATCCATACTCGACAGCAATGTGAAGAGCCGTTTTCCCTTTCGTATCCTGATTACTTACTTCAGCACCATGATCAACTAAATACTTAAAAATCTCTAGTGATTTGAATTTGAGAGCTTTGGAGAGAGCTATTTCGCCCAACATATATTTGGCATTTACTTCAGCACCATGTTCAACTAAATACTTGACAATTTCCAGCGATGCACCCTCTACAGCATTGTGAAAAATTGGTATACCCCACTCATCTTTGCTATTCACTATTAAGGGGCAGAAAATTTTACTGTGTAATTCAGCACCATGCGCAATTAAATGTTTCAAAATATCCGGAAATCCGCTTTCCGCAGCACAGCGACGAAAAGGTTCCCACATTTACTTGTGCGCCATGCTCAACTATATACTTGACAACCTCTTGTGATCCACTCTTTACTGCACACTGAAGAACTGTGGTGAACCACTCATTTTTACCATTCTCTTCCGCGCCATGTTCAACTAAATACTTGACAATATCCAGTGTCCACATTTTACAGCTTCACGAATAGTCGTTTTGCCACACAAATATTTACCATTTACTTCTGTACCATGCTCGACAAAATACTTCACAATATCTAGTGATCCGCATTCTACTGCACTGCGAAGTATGCACAACCGACCATTACTATTTACATTAGCACCGTGCTCAACTAAGTACTTGGCAATATCTAGTGATCCACACTTTACAGGCATGTGAAGTGCCGTTCTGCCCCGCAAATCGTCAACATTTATTTCAGCGCCAAGCACAACTAAATTCTTAACAATCTCTAGTGATCCATATATTCTACCGCTCTGTGAAGAACTGTTATCTCCAACGGATCATTATTATTTACTTCAGCACTACACTGTAAATCTGGGAGTGTTACCACAACACCGAAATCGGTGTAAATTCTTGCAGCTGTGTGGACACCGATTTAGTGTTTACTTACACTCATTTTGGTGTTAAAATACACCTTTTCAGTGTTAAATAGATGCAGCTGTGTGAACACCGAATTGGTGTAAATCTACACTACGAGTGTACAATAACACCTCAGAAGATCTTTTCACACTCTTTTGGTGTAAATAGCTTGCAGCTGTGTGGACACCGATTTGGTGTAAATCTACACTACGAGCGTAAAATGACACCTCAGAAGATCTTTTCACACTCTTTTGGTGTAAATAGCTTGCAGCTGTGTGGACACCGATTTGGTGTAAATCTACACTACGAGCGTAAAATGACACCTCCGAAGATCTTTTTACACTCTTTTGGTGTAAATAGCTTGCAGCTGTGTGGACACCGATTTGGTGTAAATCTACACTACGAGCGTAAAATAACACCTCCGAAGATCTTTTCACACTCTTTTGGTGTAAATAGCTTGCAGCTGTGTGGACACCGATTTGGTGTAAATCTACACTACGAGCGTAAAATGACACCTCCGAAGATCTTTTCACACTCTTTTGGTGTAAATAGCTTGCAGCTGTGTGAACACCGATTTGGTGTAAATCTACACTACGAGCGTAAAGTAACACCTCCAAAGATATTTTTACACTGTTTTGGTGTAAATAGGTTGCAGCTGTGTGGACACCGATTTCGTGTAAATCTACACTACGAGCGTAAAATAACATTTCCGAAGATATTTTTACGCTGTTTTGGTGTAAAGCACCTTGCAGCTGTGTGGACACCAACTGGTGTTAATCTACACTACAAGCGTAAACTAACACCTCTAAAAGTCTTTTTACACTGCATTACGTACTTACTGAATACAGCTACTGTACTGATACGGTTTGTGATGTAAATGTGCATCCAATTGATGTCTAAAGTAGCTATATTCAATATAAACTTAATGTAATGTAAAAATACCTTTTTGTATAAATGCTGCTTAAGATTGTATGTTATTAACTCATGCAATTTAACTGAATTACTAAGTTAAAACAATGAAGAGAATAGAAAGTACAAATGTAAATTATATATTTTTAGAGTTTAAAACTATAGTCTACGTTACATATGTCGATTCAGTTGAATCATTTCAACATAGTTTATATCGGTCACAATCCAAATTAAAGTTCATATTACCAGTACAGGTGATTTGAAACCAATAGAATCTTTGCTGAATGGCACTTTGACACAGTCGAAGAAGAACACATCACTATATTGTAGCGCACAAAATCTACAAAGGTTTTGGTGTGCAACTGTCCTTCGTTAAACATTAATGGCCAGCCAGCACGTTCCCTTGAAAGATAATTATTTTGCATTAGAGATTATTATAAAGAGTGCACTGTACCTTTTATGGGTTTATGAGGAAGTATCAAACAACTTATGGAACAAACCCAATCTAATTTTTTGTTGGTGACATGTCAGAGTAAATATTTGAGATTTGGGTAGAAAGTCTGGCTAAACTATCAACAAGTAACACTTTTTAGGGCAAGTCGAGTGGTTTAGGGCATAGTATGATTTAACAAGGCACATTGGCAGAGAGACCGTTTAAAACCAATTAACCAGAGGAGTAAACTTTTCTGGGATTAACATTTTTAGTCACAGTAAATAATAAACATAGTACATGTATATTTGGGCACTTTAAGTTTAATTCACTGTGAAGTTCTTTTGTATCATTTCAAATCAATATATTATGGCAGTCGAACGCTTGTAATAAATAAATCTTTTTAACCAGAGAATCCTGGTTTCGCTTCCAACATTTTTAAAGTTTATATCTTATTTTATATATCCTACATATATTTTATAACCACTCTATATCCAGTATTTGGCCGGATAATCTGGTAGGATATTTTCCTTCCGTTCGGCATATATGGTATTCGGCTGGATAGTAAAATGTTCTATCAGGTGCATCCCTAATGCATAATAATTTCATTCTCATGGTAGCGGCAGGGAAATAATTAACACACAACTCTAAAGTTGCAATGACATACAATATGAAGTAACTGAAGCACATTTAAATTCAACCAGTTCTAGCTTGCTGCACATGTGTCTCAGGGTCTGTTATACAATGCCAGCTTTTCCCTTTTAGAACATGCCCTCCTGTGCCAATTTGTCTACAGTCTAAAGTTTGTAGATAATCCTAACTAATTACCCCAAAACCTCATTAGCCTAAGTCAATATTTTTATTAAAGTTATACACTTGTCTTTTTTAAACTTTTTTCTCAGTCACAATGAGGGTTACCTTTAGGAAATACCTGGTTGCCAGATAAAACAATTGGTCACAATTGTTCACCTGGCATTTGTTGATTTGTCATTTCTAGGGCTGCACCAGATAGACATTTTTGCCATCCAGCCAGATTTCAGATATGTCGGATAGTTGAAAGAAAGATATCTGCATTATCCGGCTGAATACTGGATACTGTTGATATAAAGGTTTAGACTTTCATTTAAGATAAATAATTAGTTTAATTGATTATAAAATGAGGGTGTTTATAATACTTTGACTTGAAAAGATACTTGAAATCATAGGAAATAACTTCATTCTAAACATGGGTATTGCCAAAGCCTTGCCCACAAAGTTCAAAGGTCAAATCCAGTATCTGCCAATATACTGGATAGTAAGATTATCTCACTATCTGCCAATAGAGGGAGGGGGAAATTGCCCTGGGCCCCAACCTTAATAGGGCTCCAACTTGAGAGCCTAAAATTGAGTAGGTCCTTTAAATTGATGAGAGCATTTTTGAAATTGAGGGCCACTTACAGTAGCTCCACATGCAGTCTAGCTAAGATCTAGTCATGGGGCCCCCAGAGAAGATTTGCCCAGGGCCTGCAAATTCTCTCGGCAGCCCTGAGCCTGGATATGATATCCGGTATCCGTACGGTGGTGCATTTTCAGAGGGCAATGTAAACAGCTCTTATATATAGCAATAAAGATAGGTGCTTTGAGCTGACCTGCCTGAAAAGTCTCAAGTAAACATGGATGAAATTCTACTTGGTTGTTGGTTCAACACTATGTACAATGAACTCTTGTATCTGGGCTACCTCGGTTCCATATAAACACACAACTTGACCAGGGCCGTAGCTAGATCGATCATTGTGTGTGTGGGGGGGGGGGGTATATTCATATATTTGTGCTCTGCCCAGACGGATTTCTTTTGAAAGCGATTGTTTTTACGGTATGTGAACATGAATTTATTTATATGAATATACGCCACCCCAATTATCGCGTCTAGTTACGGCCCTGAACTTGATTCATAAGTCATAAACATTTACTAATTATGGCATTATGCCATATTAGTGTCTGCATAGTACAGTACTTAGCATATTGGGATATTTCTTCAGTTCAGGGCAAACAGGGGATCATATATAATTTTTGAGCTTGGAATTCCTCAGAGGTATAACTATGAGAAACATGATGTTTGTGATGTTACTCTGAGTGTATATCCACACCGACCAAGCTTGAAAATATGCCTGGCCACGGTGGGAATCGAACCTACAACCTTTGGAATACTAGCCCAATGTAGGTACCAACACAGAAAAAAATATGAAAAACATATATCCTGGATAACTTTTTTTGTGTTGGTGTAATGTACTCAGGTGAATATGACGCTTGTGATGTTGCTCTGAGTGTATATCCACACCGGGCAAGCTTGAAAAATATGCCTGGCCACGGTGGGAAGCGAACCTACGACCTTAATTGGAATACTAGCCCAATGCTCTGCCAACTGAGCTATGCGGTCAGGATATACACTCAGAGAAACATCACAAGCATCATATTCACCTGAGTACATTACACCAACACAGAAAAAGTCATGATCACTAGATTACATTGATATTGAAGGAACTAGATTCTGTTCCGAAATATCACATACCAGTACTCGAACCGTAGCTCAGTTGGGCTAGTATTCCAAAGGTCGTAGGTTCGATTCCCACCGTGGCCAGGCATATTTTTCAAGCTTGCCCGGTGTGGATATACACTCAGAGTAACATCACAAGCATCATATATCCTGAATGTATTCAGGGAATTCAGCAATATATATGTATATTTAGGGTTGTCTGGAATCTATTGATAGGCACAATATAAATATTAAACACAGAGGAGGAATTATTCTCCTCTCATACAAAGCCATATTATATCGGTTATATATCGGCGTTTATATCAATATTAGGTAAATTAATCAATATTGATACCGTCTCAATACATTAAACTATATTCATACCTTCTTGTAGCCTGTAGTATTCTAGTTTGTTGTCGTTACATTTACAGGTCTCATGATTTCGACAGTTCGACTTGCTTGGAGCACATATTATGACAATATTTATTGCTTGGAATTATAATCTGTAAATACAAAACAATATCACTAAGTTTTAATGTATTTTAGTAACAATATATTGTTGAACCGAATACAAAATACAAATGCGACAAACGGCACGGCGGTTAAAAATATACATGAATACAACTATTTATGGCACATATTTACACACGAAACTTCAAAATATTGACATAGTTTAACACTTACATTTAAGATTATTGTGTGGACCTTCAAAAATTGGAGTATTTCTTCATATTTTCGTAAATATTTTAAGAAAACTGGCCATATAATATTTATCAACCAGCGTTATAAAATTTCCAAAGGGCGCGCTCGAAATGTGTCCCGCTAAGCCTTCTGGGAGCCCATATATGAAGGCACTGATCTCAATCATGTGAACAGTCCAGTGCAAATTAAACTGTATTGTTGCGGTTTTTTGACAGAAACTTATAATTCTAATTTCTATCTTCAAAATTCTAACTGTCTTATTATATCTTGCTTAAACGACAATAATCAAAGCATTTACGACGCAATATAAGCTCCACACCTAATTTTACGAATTTTAGTTATCACGGCTGTCTGACTGTACGTAGGAGATCTACCACTCTGGAGACTACAGTTACGTATCCGCCCCCGTAGAAATTTTGCTAGATTGGATATAAATAATTATGAAATAAACCAAGACGAATTCCACGTAAACTCCTAGGAGTACTATCAACTCAGTTTCAGGCCAATTAAATTAGATAAAATGACTCAGGGCCTCTTTTAACATATAGACTGCGGGGTCATGCCCCCCCCCAGCGCTCTTAGTGGCCCCTCCAGTCAGCAATTTTGACCCCCCCCCCTAGTGCAAGGTCCCTAAGAACTATCTGCAGTAGGTGGTCAACCAGCAATTGTATATCAAAGTGAGAAATTGATGTTATAAGCTGTTAACATTTCTGAAATTGACCATAATCTGCAGGTCCGTAACTAGCCAGTAGCAGGCCTCGGTAGGAATTTTGGGGACTGAAATTTAAACATCGCCAGAAACCTAAACCATGGCTGAAATAATTTGCTCGTGGAAAAAGGCATGAAATGGCATTTTAGGTTCTAGTTTAGTTTTTCTAAGCAAAGATACTCTAAAGAGACCACCCTATCGTGCTCTTCAGTGACACTGAGAAGCGAATGCGTCGATATCAAGTACCCCAATACATGTAATACAGTACTGTAAAACTTGAAGTGTGGTGAATGATAATACTATACCACGCACATTTTCATTACCGCCATCATCACATCATGTTGCCTTATTGGGACTGGATTACATTTGGGAGATTGTAAAATTGCAGTAATTATATATGTCACTGTTTATAAAGTTAATTTCTTGTTGGAACACTCCACAAAATGCTGGAAATAGCCTATCTGAGCTTCAAATTCTGGTGTATATTTACACTTTACACTATCATGGTGTTATCACATACATGCACCAGAATTAGCTAGGTCCATTTACACCGTTTGAGGGTATGTTTACAGCATAATAGGTGTTAATACTTCGTTTAATTTTCTACTTTACACCAGATCAGTGTATCGTAAAATCGTCTAGTGTAATTATACACCAGGTTCAGTGTAGATTTGCACGAAGTAAGCATTCATGTTTTTTACATCATACCGGTGTATATTTACACAATCATGGTGTTATCTCATACACAGGGATAGGCTAAATTTACACCGTTTGAGGGTAAATTTACACCATAAAAGGTGTTAATACTTCGGTTTCTACTTTACACCAGACCAGTGTATCTTAAAATAGTCTTAGTGTAATTATACACCAGGTTCAGTGTAGATTTACACTAAGTAAGCATTCATAATTTTTACGCCACTCCGGTGTATATTTACACTATCATGGTGTTATCCCATACACAAAAATTGAGTAAATTTACACTTGTTAAAGGTAAATTTACACTGCAATAACAGTTAATACATTAGTTTCTACTTCACCTCAGCTCCGTGTATTTTAACGCGTTCTAGGTGTAATGATACACCAGGAAAAGTGTAAATTTACACTTCGCAAGTGTTGGTACACTTTACACCGAATAAGTGTATATTTACACCATCGCAAGGTGTAAATTAACAGGGAAATAGGTAATGTTACACCATTCTAATGTAAATCTACACCGAATTAGGTGTAAATAGGATATTGTCTACTTTACACCTAGTAAGTGTTACCGAGACACTAAAATAGTGTAAAGTTACACTGTGGAAGTGTAATATTACACTCGAACGGTGTTTAATTCCGCGTTACACCTAATTAGTGTAATGTTACACGTTTTTGGTGTTGCCGCAACACCGCGAGATTTACAGTGTATAGTTATAAAGACTAAAGTGCGCATTGAAAGACATAATATAGTATACTGTCGTTTGACTTATCTTTGATGTATGAATTTAATACTGTAGATTTTCAACAGACAGCTAGACTTTAACACATACCATGATTGTTGAGTTTCAGCAATGCCAAGGGCCAGTGCAGGAAGTTTTATAAGCTTTATAGTCAACAATCTGGATACAGTTGGCGTCTTGGCGATATTTCGGAAATCAAAAGATCTCGCTATTTCGTTGCAATTCCATGCCACATCTCATCAATAAATAAATTCTTTTGGTTCGAGTATCTGGATATACTTGAATAACCACATTGTTCGGTCTAGATATATATTTTCTTGACTGCTTTATATTGCCACGACGTCCACGCGTGCTTTCTCAGTGACAAGTCTATAAGTTGAAATCTGATCCAAATTGCTTGAATTGTAACTCGACACTAGATTATAGAGTAGAAAGTCACACCACGATAAATATTAATTTTTAATTGCAGTTCTTTTCACGATTTCTTTGAAGATTCAATGGATATTGTTTATATTATAGAGCGATGTAATTAATTGTGACAATATATACTCACTCCTCCGACCCCAGTAAACAATACGCCATTTTACGCAAAGTCCGCGGGTCACGTGACCAGGCCATACCAGGGTATTTCGCTCCCCAAGAGCAAATACCCTGGGTACGAGGTTTAAACTAATATTAACTATTGTTGAGTTTGAGAATAATATTCCATTTCATTACCTTTTTAATGATATTTGTTTGTCTTTGATATTGACAGGTATTGGTTCTAACAACGGCGGCAGCGACAACAGCACAATCAGTGGCTTATGTAAGTTTTGGTGTTACGTTATCCTACAGTAGCTATCCCCGAGCCATGTATACGCGCAGCGCGTAGGAGGAAGACCGTGGCGAGGGTACTTATTCCGCTTGGCTATTTACAACCGGAGAAAGGAAAGCATTAGAGAAATCTAAAATTAATCAATGATCGCGGGCGCATGGCTATGCATTGGTGGTTATCTCACTGATCTCAAAAATATAGTTGTCTGCCAGGAGTGAAGGAAGCAAAGATTAAAAAAACACATAACATCAAGCTTGGAGATCTTTTTACACAATAAGTTGCAAATCACCCTTTCTAAGTGTAAGAAATCCTGATGCATAGGGCAAGTTTCTTAGTTTGTTGTTTTTACTTTTTGCTTGAAGGCTTTGAACTGTATGTACAACTTTCCTTACATTCTATGTGAAAGTTAAATTGTTTTAAATTTTTCAAGACCTACCTGTAGGATTTAAATTATTTTATTGCAAAGTACGAGTAATATTAAAGTTGAAGAGTTTTTCGCAAAAAGCAGTTAATTTCAACAAACATTTAAAAACGTTTTACAAAGTGGTTCGCGTTGAATTTTGCATTATAATAAAGCCCATATATACAAAGCAAAATAACATACCTAATTTATATGGGTAAGAAATCGATAGTTCTGTAAAACATTAATTTATTTTTGCAGTTTTCAACAACAAAAAAAGAAAACAATTATCGTGTTGCCAGGCAACGGGACGCGAGCAACGCAAGCCTGCGTTCCGTCTTGTCGTTACAAGGGAGTTTACGATCTGCGAGGGAGTTTACGATCTTTACAAGGGAGTTTACGATCTTTCAAATAACCTTACAAAATGCTACGTTCGGCTAAAGCGATGCAATGTTTGCCGTAATTTCGACTTTTAGTAATACCTCTTGTGTCGCATTAAGCTTTCGCGTTGCCTGAAAGACGTAATAATGCTTTTTTAACGTTTTGTTGAAAATGACAACGCGTTTGACAATACTCATGGGACCACAAATTATTGACAGTTTTTGTCTTGCATGACAAATTTCTTTGTAAGTTCTTTATAGGTTTACATGGCGATAAAACACATAATACTATTGTTTGTGGAAACACCTAATTTCTTTGTTTTGAAAGCGCGTCGTCGAGTCGGCCGCGTCGTAGATCGTAAACTCCCTACTAAGTACGTCATATTGAAAAAAAATTGAAAATGTGGGCGAGGGGTTGCTGCAAAGGAGGTTGGACAGCAGGCCGGAAAGCATCATGGTATTGAGCGCCTAATTCCGCGCGTGGCTTCATTGACTGTTGACTGTCGAGGAGTAAACATCTTTCTGACTAAACCAATATGGAAGCTTTCGAACGACAAGAGTGTCAGGCTGCGATACTTTGTGAAAAGAAACAGCATCTTATTGCTGTATTGTGGCGATCATCATTATGACTTGTGTTTTACTATACCAAGTTTACCTTTTTTTAAATTGCATGGGACTTGCTGTCATTTTAGCTTGATAAATAATCCGTCTGAGCGAAGCCTGCGAAGGAATTGTGTTTTTATTCCCAATAGCGAGGCTCTTCTTTCTAACTTGGATGACGTTAAATCTCCGTGTATCATCAAAATGAAAACAAGCACAATATTTAAGGTTGGTATACTACAATGCATTACAGTTATCTTGTTATTTAGTCAAACTATTATCCGCTTTGTTGTTTTTTACCTTGTACTGTAATTTTATAAATACACTGTAGAAAATTATGGCGTAATATTTGTGTTTAAGGCCTGTAGATTGACCCTATTGTGTGTGTCTATGTACTGTGTCACTGTGATACATACGTGCATGCTTTGAGTTAAACAAATTATTTAACAAAATTTTGCTGAAGTATGATGCCTGTTTGTATCTAGTTGTGGATAGATTTTCACATACAGTGTATATGTGCATACAATAGTTAAATATTTTTCAATTTTTATCTGTAAAATATTGCCATATTTGTGTGTTGTTCTATAAATATTACTGTATAAAATAGTGACACACTTTTGCATTAGATTTCTAATTTTAGGGAATACAGTTTATGTACAAAATAATAAAATAAAAATTTTCTTGTTATGATTTTGTAGAAAGAGATCTACTTGAGTGGTTGGCTGGTCTTGAACCTGGTCAGCATGGATATGGTAATCAAGGTGATAGAGCAGAAAGTAGTCAGGTGATAGAGCAGTTAAGTGATGAGGATGAAAGTGACAAGGACGAAATCACTCATGCTGTACCATTCAAGTGCATCGGTGCTGCTCATGAGAAAAATTACCAACATCATTTGGAATAGGCATACCTTGCTCTTCATGGACGAGATAAACCAGTGAATGTACGAATACGGCCAGAGCCATTGAATCCAATGGACCCAAGTGCAAGTGCAATTGATGTAGACTATGGAACTGGATGGACGCATATTGGTTATATTGCTTCTCAACTATGCGAGTATTTGCACCCACTAATGGCCACAGGAGATATATTAGAGGTCTATGTTCAGCATATCAAGTATAGGGTTGACTTTTTTAAAATAAAATTTTATCAAAAAATTTTCATAAAGCGACGTGGTGAGTGGGAGAATCAAGTGGTAAGGAAGAGCAGGAGTGTACGTTGACAGATGTTTGTAATATAATTGTAACTGACAAGGTTTAGCAAGTTATAGAAATGATGTTATTTCAATTGGCTAACTTTTTAGATTTTCATAAACAAATACTAGGTTAATCATAAGTGCATGGGTGTGCACAATTAAAATGAAACAATGTCTGTCATGCACACTCATGCAATTAAGACAAGTACATAATTGTAACATGTGCTGTACTAAATGAAGAAATAAGTAGTTTGTATATTCACTTGACCAACTTTGTGAGTAATTTTTCATTAAAATTAATGCAACAATAAAACAAAAATATGTCTATAAAGTACATGAAAAATATGTCTATTTATATACATATTGATCAAAGGCCCACAATAACATACTGCTGATACTTTGTGATACATTACATGAGAATACAAAAAAAACCTGCTTATAATTGCACCTATCAATGTCAAGCCCCAGAGAGGGGTTGGCATATGTGGGGTATTAATTTTGATCATTAAATGCATGCCACTCTGGGGATTTTGATTAGCATTTCGGCCCGAGTTAGGGCAATGTGAACCAAAATCACTTATATTAATATAGTATTCATTGCAATTTATTGGTAGGCTGTTTGACCAATATTTATTACCTAACAATGGGGCATTTGATTGAAAATGTGCTCAAAAAATCAAATGCCCCACATATGCCCGCCCCCTCTCTGGGGCTTAACATTGAAAGAACCACCATTTCTCAAACTTTATCTCAGTTAGTTGTGTAACATCATTACAATTAAAATACTGTTTAAAAAAGGCCAAGTGGGCCTTTATTGCTATAAAGGGCATTCTAACCAATGGCATCAGACCAACATCTCCATGGCGTTGCAGCTGTTCTCCAAAGCATCTAGCAGTGTGATAAATGAGATTGTCTTTTTTACCAGCATCAAGTACAGACATAGCCTTGGCAACAAGTGGGAGAAAATTTTGAGGGACAAATTTAGCATCTAAACCAGGGTTAACTTTTACCAGTTATTTTTGAAACAGGTGGATGAGTAGTTGTTCAGATAGTCGCTGGGTTAGTTTTGAAAATCCAGAAGTCATCATACCAATAACGTGACATATTAATTAAAAAGTGAACAAGGTTTTGGTCACTCGATGGAGAGACAATCATAGCATCAGAGATCTTGCAGATGTAGAAAGTCTGTACAGGTTGGAAGGACCGATTTTACCTCCAAATTTAATGATGATGCTTAATTCTTGCAGACAAAATCATTGACAAAAATGGTACCCGGACATTTTGCCGAAAGACACTTTGCCGAAAGTCATTTTGCCGAACGGACATTTTGCCGACGGTCATTTTGCCAAACGGACGTTTTGCCGAACGGATATTTGGCCGAACGGACATTTTGCCGAACGGACAGTTTGCCGAAAGAACAACTTGCCAAAAATAAAGATGTTATTTCGTCAAAATGTTTGGAACTGTGACTCATTTCTCAACTGTGTAATTCTCAACCATTGTGTAAAATAACCATTATATGGTCATTAGCAGTGCATAATGGTCTAATGCAGTGCATGCATAATGGTCATTAGCAGAGCATAACGGTTGTTAGCAGTGCATAACCATATTGACTATTGGTAGCTTGTTTGTGCAGCGGATGACTCATTTGTTAGGAACGTGTTTTGACGTAAACAAACAAGCGTATATAAAGATGGCGTAAGCGAATTTCACTTCGAGAATCATGGAATACATTCACAGTTCTCGGGGAAATCACATTCATTAATGATGTTGAATGATGTTATTCTTTATATCGCGAATTTTCGGTAAACTTGTCAAAAACGTGAAAGAATATAAAACGAAACTATACCTCACTATCAAAGTTTCTGTCATCAAAATCGGCAATTATAATGACTGCATGTAATCACAGAAACTTTGACTGTGTAAGCGAACCTTTAAACTTCAGAAGATATTTCTATTTTCGGCAAAATGTCCGTTCGTCAAACTGTCCGTTCGGCAAAATGTCCATTCGGCAAAATGTCCGTTCGGCAAAATATCCGTTCGGCAAAACGTCCGTCGGCAAAATGTCCGTTCGGTAAAATGTCTTTCGGCAAAATGTCCGGCCACCGACAAAAATAGAATCCAGCCAAAATCACGAATCTCAAATCTAAAACATCAGCCAAACAATAAATTTCACTTATAAAATATTGTTACGGAAGGGCTTTAATTATTTACACACTTTAACTGCAATATATACAATCCATAATATATCGAAACTTCTATAATATATCACACTTCTTCAGAAAAAAGCGAGCAATAGCAGTTCATTATCGATCTGAGTGACAAGGCAACATATTTTACAGAGGGCTATATTCAACGGTGAATATCTCGAAAACGGTTGCGGGACCGAGGGAAGCCGGCCGGATAGAATTAAAGATTATACTTTTGTTTAACTAATCGTGAAAAAAATAGCGAAATCGAACCGTGGAAATTTGAGATTTTTGTCTTCAAAGATTGTTGACAGAAACGCCATTAAATTATATCGCGACGGCATAGCGCCTAAAGCGAGAGGTCAAAATAAACTGGAAAATAACGCTTACTTTCAAGATACCGTTCCAATGGGTAGATTCACTGTTGTAAAAGTAGTATCGCGTGAAATTTCCAAAAAAATGTGCATAACAATATGAAAAAAGTCGATATTTATGAGCCCTATGTAAATTTTCAATGCCAAAAGCTTCATGCGAGCATGAGGAAAATGGCGAAATCTGATTGGTCGAGAGATTCCCCAGATTTGCCTAATTAGCTGTCCAACCTCCTCTGGGGTTGTTGCATGCACGTACTTCTAGTAGCCTATATAAGGTCGTTGCGGTTTTCAAGATTGCGGATATTTTTCAATATCGTTAACTTAAAGCGCAAAAGAATCAACAACTTGCAGGCACTTTTATCAATTCTTTCGCCTTTAGGTGGCTTGCAACTACCATATAGCTCAAATCTATCCTATCCAGTTTTGTCCAGTCCTGTTTTAATTTTTCGTGTGTGTGATCCTTACGAGTGCATTCCAAAGGCTTCCGACCGTATATAAGGCGATTCTTTGTTTTGAAAATGCCTTTGACAGGGAGTGAGAACTTCGTGTGTTTTATTTCTTGATCTTTTTGGTTTTGATTTTTGAAACAATACTGCAACAAAATCGTGAGGATCTTAATTTCTTTCGAATTTCCTTCATGAAATATTAACGACTATTTTATTACATTTAGCATTCCCAATTCCTTTTGTTGTGAAGCATGTATTACCGGCAGTTTACTGATTTTACTTCCATTATTCTCATATAGCATTCGGTGTCAAGGTTGGTGTTGGTGCAGGTATCGGTGGACTGCTTAACTTCATTTTTTGGTGCTGGGTTTGTTACGCGTGCTGTCGTAGTAAATAACGTTGCAATTTATTACATGCATGTTATCTTTTTGACAAACACCGTTGCATGCTTTTTTTAACGTTGTCTTTGTAAGAAATACGAGTAAGTGATATAATAATCATAATTTAGCAACATGTATCATTTAGAATAACTTATGGGGATCTTTCATTATTTGTACCGCCTGCGGATGATACTTAAAACAGAAATTCAGAGAACAAATGTTTAACCTCAAAACAGACAATTGCATGATATTGCATAAAGAATAATATGCCTCTTTCCGATATAAAAAAAAACAAACCGAAGCCTTCAAGCGCAATTTTTTCAACGCTACTTACTATTAGCATCACGATTTACACTAACTAAGTTGCAGTTTACCAATATAAAACAATGATGCATAATAGTAAAAATAAATGTTACTATAATATTGGATTTAGCAAAAACGTGTTCAACCAATCCAGGCCAAAACTGATGAATGGTTCCCACAATTAAGTAAATAATTATACTTAGAGTCCTAGAAAACCACATACATATATAACAAACAATGCACATCGCATTAATTTTTAATACATTCAATTTAAAAATAAATGTGCAGATTAAAACAAAAAGGCTGTTGTTTTGTTGGTCCTTAGGGAATAACCCCCCCGCTCCCCCACCTTCACGGAAAATTGACGAACTTTCGGAAATTTTGACCTAAAAGAGGGCTAAAAACAGTCTTTTCGAGTGCAAATGGGGGGGGGGGTACGTCGGAAATTTGAAAGTTTTGTCGGAAACTTAGGAGGCTTTGCCTCCTCTCCCCCCGGAAAAAGTGAATTTTCGCCACTGTGCATCTAATTATTCTGTAATTCAAAAATTGAAGCCGTGATTGCAGACTCAGGATATTCCCATGAAACGAAAAGACTCGTATGTTTCCTATTTCTATTAAACAGGGAACTAAAACATTAAGTTAAACCTATTCCGAATACATCTTCAAACTATTAAGATGATGAAAGTTATTGTTATTTTTTAAGCGTTTATTAGCGAGTGGGAAACTGCAACATGGCCGCCATTTATCGAAATGGGGGTAACCGCTGGAATATTTTCTAAATTCAATGCGGCAAAAATTCTTTACTCAATCCAGTTTGGGAGGGGGTGGTAGGGGTAGTCGGAAAGCGACCGCGCAGATATTATAAGTAAATATTTCCTAAACCAATTCTATTATGATTCTGAAATTAGTAAAATTTTCTTAAATATATATTTGTTTTTTATGTCTGCAAATTTGGCATAAACGTTAATAAACTATTAATTTGGCATTGACTTGAATACATTTGGCATATAGACGTGAATACATTAATTTAAAAGAGTTGCAATAAAATAAGCACTTTTTAATGGAATTTTCCGTCGGATGTGAACGTAGCATGTAATCGTTGATGCAAATCGCGACATAGTACTATAAATATGAGCAGTCTGCTCAGTAGGACATCACGTGAAGCACTACACTGGCAAAACACGTTGGTTTTACATTTATAAATCTATATTATCAAGTCTATTCTAAATTGCAGTTTTCGTTTCTTGTTTCGTTCCACTTTAAATTGTTTTTCCTTAATAAACCGTCGAGTCCCTAGTCCAACCGACATGTGCTTTCGGACACTGGCAAAACACGTTCATTTTTCATCTATCAATATATATTTTCAAGTCTATTATAAATTCTAGTTTTCGTTTCTTGTTTCGTGCCACTTAGTTTTTTTTAATAGGCCGTCGAATCCATAGTCTAACAGACATGTCAGACATGTGCTTTCGGTGTGGTACAAGAAGCCACTGGAGCTCAAGCTGCCCAAAAATTTTGCGTCGACACGACCCAGTCAGTTTGAACCAGGATATTTTCCCCGAGCAGCTCATGGGAGAAAATAAACGTTAGCCGATAATCCATTGCAAGATGTTTATGAAGACATCACTCAGGTATAACTTTTCTCTAATACCTGTGAATATAAGCAGCTATCTAGCAATACCCCGGTTTCGTTTCTAAAAGTAAAAGGGAGGCTTAGAGCTCATATCCAATTTTGGAAGTATATAGAAGCATCAGATTTCATCTCTGAAACTATCCAGGAAGGATACAAGATACCTTTGCAAATAACTCGTCTGCTTTTGATAATTGCCAGTTTGTGTTTGATTCTATCACTCAATAACTAATCACTAAAAATTATTCAGGTGGAAGAACATGACTAAATACCTTGTAGCCCACTTTCCGTAGCTACTCAGCCCGGTGGCAAACGGCGCTGATCTTCGATTTGACATTTTATATATTTAATCAACAACAGCATACCAGTTTGATATACTAAGATGCATACATAAAAAATCTACCACTACATTACATACCAAAATATAACAAATTTACTAATAACATAATTTAAACTTTCAAAAACTGCTAAAATGTCATAACAGTATTTGGCAATTAAGTTCATAATTGTCTTGTCTTGCATAGCTATAATATATCTAAAATATCTTGTTGAGTGAACAAACAGAAAGAACGATTTATTTTACATACATTATTTATAAAAATATTTTTAAGACAATAATATTTAATAAATAATAGATAATATCTCTGTTTTCTAAGACTTGAGATTTGAGCAATCATGTCTACAAAACAAACAAAAAATTTTGACGATTCGCGTGCAGCTTTTCGTTTCGACAGTGGGTCGTTTTTCACAAAATTTGACCTGAAATCTGGGTATCATTACTCAGTGGATATATTCTGAACATCAGCCTTATTTGGGCTTTACCTGGAAGAGGAATGACGCGACGCCAAGTTATTTTATGTTCCCTGTTCTGCCATTTTGGCTGACAACAGCTCCCTATATATTCACAAAACTGTTACGGCCTATAGTTAAACATTGGCGCTCTCAGGAGACTCAGGAGATAAATAATGGGATTTATTTAGACGATGGGTTTGACATCGACAGAGACATACAAACTTGTACAAGCAATTCAGGCTTAATACTTTCAGATCTATCTAGCGCTTGGTTGTTAGTTAATGTCGAGAAATGCGTATGGCAGTCCACACAATACCTTACTTGGTTCGGATTAAACTGGAATGGGCAAACCGGCACCATTAGTATTATTAGTGAACGCATTGTTAAATTTGACAAGGTTCTATTTCTTTCTTGACTGTTACAACTGCAGAGTGCAAAAATTCTATTTAAGATTTTGGAACCCAGGTTCTGCCGGGATTGATGCACTCTTTCCTTCGTGGGGGCAAATGCTCTTTTAGTACCCCCGGTCCCTCGGGTATATCGGGTGTTAGCGTTTATTTCACAGTCGTAAAGCCATTTTTGTCGTGCTTTAATGGCCTTCTGCCCTTTTCTTATTTCCCATTTTTTTAGTTTACATAAAAGATTACATTGTATTAGTCGGTAACTAAGTTTTAATGCATGGCCATAATCATAAGTTCCTTCTCGGTTCCAGCTCGTGCATGGACAGGGTCTCGTAGTCTGTTCTTAAGTGTGTCGGTTATTTCAACTTAATTTTTATTTTGGTGCATGAATTCCTGTTAATGCATGATAATGTAGGAGTGTCTGTTGTTGTTAGTGTGTACTTAACTTAATACATAAATATACTTGTGTCAAACTGTTACATTTGGCGGTTGTGGCGTGAAGTCCTAGCCGGATGGCTTGGGAAAAGGAGAATGCCATGTTATATATTGCGAATAGGAGAATGCTCCTTAGGAAAATGAGAATGCCTATTACAAATAGTCCTAGCTGGATGGCTTGGGAAAAGGAGAACGCCTTTTTATATAACTAATTACTCTCTGCAGGGTGGCTAAAGAGTAGGCAGATGCCTGTTTCGTTGTGTAGTAGAGGACTGCACTTGCCGGGTGGCTGTAGAGCCCATCACGTTTTACAACATGTTTTACAACATGTTTGGAGATTTTTATATAACTGTAGATTTGTGTTTTTCAGGATCTAGTTTGTGCTCCTTGTTGGGTAGTGGCCGTTATGGCTATAAGGCAACAAATAATTTGTCAAGTCCTGCACTCTCGAGCTGGTTCTACGGTTCAGAGTTATCTCACGCAATACTGAACATTTACCAACTTCATGAAGGAATCCAAACTCTCTGGAAAATTTCTCTACACTACCCTGGTTATTGTGCAATATCTTTCCAACCTCATGGAAACCCAAAATTCGGATAGCGTTACACGATAATCCCAATGCGCCATATAGTGGATTCATGATCTTGTTCCCCTACAATCCTGGACAAAACCATCTGCGACACTCTATTAAACCATTCCTTTGTGGCTTTTTTACCAGTTAGACCGGAATAGTTTACTCGTTTGCCCCCCTCCGCCCCCCAAAACAATGTTGGACGTTTTATCCGTATTCTACGAATCCAATCAACATTGAATGGTGGGGAAAAAGGGGGGGAGGTTTTCTAAATTTACGATAACATTGCGATATTTTGTCAAGTATAATTGGAAGTGTCGCAGATGTTTTGTCCAGGATTGTCTGAAATGAGTCGAAATTACATTCTTTTATATTTCGCTTGTTATACATGTCCTTGCCATGTATTTTGTTTATGCGCATTGCTCATGATCTAACTTATATTCATAATTACATCAAGTACCTTATTTCATTAATTAAATACGTCATGAATACCTTAGTGTTTTGGAGGGGTAATAATGTGTGGTAGAAACTTATTGCCGAAAAAATCGCATACGATACAGCATATTATTTATTTTAATTTTAGCAATTAAAAGGAACTAAATGTTGCGGAAATAATTGAGAAAGTAAAACTATCGCGTTCTAGTCAATATCGTTGCAATATTTCAGAAATTAAGAAATATATATATATAAGTCATATTTGTTATCTGTATCTATATGAGACCTGCAAGACACAATAGACAACCTATAGTCGACCATGTGAGAAGGTGCCTAGACGGACATGCAAACGATCAGTGAAAGAGATGCAATGTACGATACAAAAAATATATTTACATAAGAGTTCGTGCAACTTATATATTGATAGGTTATACATTCAGTCTATACATAGACGAATGCGTGTGGTATCCAGTAGAACTAAGGGACAATAAATTCAATATAGTTACCGCGTTTCTGGTATTTACTGCATGTATATTTAGAATATTAAGCGACAACTATATAATTGTGAATTATGCATTTTGACACAAGTTTTCCTGGTGTGGTAAATCAATGCTCATATTTTCCCAATGTCATACCTAACGGTGTACCACTGAGCAATACACTAAGACTGTGATAATATCCTCAGTTATGGGATATAATACAAACCACTGAAATGGACTTGAAAGAACGTGTGTTGCTTAGTATTCCAAGCTACTTCAGACAATATTTAGCGCGATAATTTTAAAATACTCCACGGTGTACCATTTTAACCCTACAAAAGGTTATATATATATATATATATATATATATATATATATATATATATATATATATATATATATATATATATATATATATATATATATATATATTGTTATATGTTCACGCTGTACCGTGGTACACCGTCAATGCGCATGCGCTAATATTCGACAATAACAAAATCGGATTAGTCATTTAGTGCGGCGGTCACGCAATATATTTCCAGTCAACAGCTAAGCGTTAGTCTGTCTAACAATACAAATAGGCAGAGGAGGAATGAGGGTCTTCCCACAATGCATTGTGTCTCATTATTATTCACAATTACGATTTTCAACGAACGTTTGGCGAAAAATTGTTGAAATACATTGCGATTTTGGCTTCGTATATCTCGTTTTTTCGAAGGTATGTTTTTATATTTGTATTATTTAAGAACCTAATTAAACTATTTTTGACTTATTTGGTACAGGAATTGCTTTTTAGTTATGCTAATTACGTATTGTAATTATGCTTGTCCCGGGTCAGTGGACACGCCAATAAAATGACCTTGATATAATGCAGAAGCAAATTCACTTTTTTTTTAGGAAAATAAAAACAAAACACGTCATCGAATTCGGGAAGATTTATTCTTTCTACTGTTACTTTAAAACATGAATTTGCTCCACTAAACCGACGAGTAATCGCGGTTTGAAAATGAGGTACTTTTGCTATATTCTATCGCCGATGGCGGGAATAGACCGTCTGATAATCATCATGGCGCGAAGTAAATTATTGTACTATAAACACTATTTTCCATGATAATTTTGAAACATGCGCATATATGTTCGTACATATTTCCCCCAGGGAAACCTAATAATAAAAGACACAGAATTTCTCGTTTGAAAAATTCAACATCAAGCCGAACTTTGTTTCAGAGTCCAAAGCCAAGGTGTATTTAAAAGTACAAATCTTTTTACAAACATATTAAAAATACAGTATGATTACACAAAAACATTGTATATTTTTAATGAAACAATATGTTAATAATAGGGGCTTGAGTTATTATCATAGTGACAGTAACATTGTATTTTAATGCTTTTTTGCCTGGGAGAATTTCTGTCCATAGGCATATGAGGCTGGGGGGGTTGCAACCCCTCCAGTCAGTGTTTAGTTAGGCAGAATTCTGCTTTAAAAATTGGGCAATTGTTTTAAGATTGACTTTAAACAGTATTTTTGCTAGTCTGTATAGGAGATGTATTCCTTCTATTTTATACCTCTTGTTCACAAACTCATGACAATGTTGGGCAATTTCTATCCACCTGTACGCCAACATTATTTTTCAATGCTGGGCATTCCAGAAAACCTATAGTACACAAACTGGAGAAGCATGCACACAATCCTGGTAAAAATCCATGAGTTTCTTTGTTGTTGTCTAATTGTGCTGGCACTAACATTGCCCCTCTCACTTTTGCTGTTTGTTTTGTAGTTTCTTATCAGAAAGATTAAACGACTCCTCCAAAGAAATTCCCAGTTAAACTTCATAAATGGACATTTAAGGAAGATAAAGCATTCATCGAATTCATATCTGTTGCAGAAAATCATTACGATTGAAGAGGTTTACCAATTATGTAATACCTCTAGATTGTTTTAATACAGCATTAAGCTAGAGCAAAAGCATCACCTTTCATATACTTTATCATATAGCATCCATGTGTACTGGTGAAATGAATGTGTGCAATATTTTAAAATTGTGTGCATAAAATTTTATTTTTAAAAACATTTTAATTATCATTAAGTACAGCAATATTATGTTAATATTTTTTTGATTTTAAAATAAATAAATTTTATCAACATCAATTATGTAGTGTGTGATCTTTTTATTAATTTGTGATGAGCAAGGGAAGACTATACACTGAAAATTATGAAAACCATACATACCATAAACCTCGGAATATAAGCCCCTCCCCGTATAACCCCCCCCCCCTTGTGTAAGCCCATCAAAAATCACTTACAAAAGAATATAAGCCCAGTGCTTTTAGGTGGAGGTTTACGATAGATTGTCAAAAAACTGCAGAACTGATAAGATGGTGTCCATGGGATACAATACAGACTTATGGTATAATCAGGGAAGTGACAAAAACACATGCAGTACAGAAAAACTGGGGTAGGGCCAAGACTGTACCATTAGGCCCCGTTTACATGAAACCGGAACGAAGTCAAACCGGGACCATCTCGTTTCGGTCATAGTATTATCTATAATAGATGTTTACATGAGACCGGGACGAAAATAACTCAGACCGGTCTCAAGACATTCCGCCTTCTGGACTGAACCGACTGACTTCAGACCGGCATGAATTCAGACCGGGATAATGTAAACACAAATACATTTCAGACCGGTCTCGGCTGTAATCTTGACATTGGAACAACACATGCTAGCAAAAGCCACCTGAAAAAGAAAATTGCCTGGCAAGGGGAATAAATTGAAGATTTTGTGATCCTCGTACCGGTCTCATGTAAACATGTTGACAATTTCAATTTTCATTCCGGTTTGACTTTGTCCCGGGTCTCATGTAAACAGGGCCTTAGAAGCTCCCCGGCTCTATCCTTACAAATAAAAGAAATATCAGTATTACACCAGACACCAATAAACAATTTTTCAGCTTCAGCTAAACATTTTCTTTCAATGTTTTTTAACCCATTGAGTGTCAGCACTCTCCCCCTGATGAGTAAATAGTCTAGTATTAGACAGTAAAATAATCTGGCATTGGGCAGAGTAAAATAATACACAATGGTTGATCATTTGAGCATAGATAACTGGTTGATCAGTATAAATCCTTGCAATGCATCACACAGTAGTCAATACATTTATATATAGTGTTGCGATAGTGTTGAATTTCCTCCATTTCATTCTTTACAACAATGCTACCACTGGGCGCTTCTTCCATCATTCGGTGTGTATGAATGTTTGTCAGGGCAAACAGGGTTTATTGGTAAATTAAAACAGTTATACAATCAGTTGGCTGATAATTCTATTGGTGGAAATACACTATCCAGCTCATCATCTTGACTATCTGGGTCACATGGTGGGATTGCTTGGGATGTTGGTGATGTTGAAATGTCAAACTCCCACAACATAACATTGCTATATTCTTTGTTTATACCACCTCGTAGATAATTAGGGTCGAAGAACTACATGATATGAAATAAAAATACGTTTAATACTGCTGTATTTATTAACAACAACATAGGAGCATTTTTATATTTCTATTTTTATATAAAAATCATCTCACCTTAAAAACACAACTAGACTGAATTTGTACCAGTGGAGGACTACCGCAATCACCGAACATTTCATCAATTTTTATCCCGTTAACCACAGCTGGACAAAGGACTATTCTTCGAACTATCTGTATTAAAAACTATAAACATGAACCTCACGTCCTCACGACATTCAAGTTCATCACACGGTAATTCTTCCTGAATCAAGATTAAAGGCTGTTTTGACACACAGTGAACACACAGAGGCTCGTGTCCACCCAAAAACGAAGCTTTCTTTCCATGCATAGTGCAAAAATCCACCATTTTACAATTTTTTTTCGATAAATCTTTTCCAAATCTTTTGAAACCTCGAGGTGTAAACACAGCGAAAGCCGACCGAACAATGACGGCGCAGAGCGAGAAATCGATAATATGTAAAAAATCGCGCCTGACCGCGTTGCATGCCGGTATAGTCCTCACTCCTCCTCTGGCCATCGGTATAATATAGCTGACTCGTCCCCAGTCGCTTACCTAACGCGCGTTGAATGACCCAACGCGCGCTGATTGATGGGAATGTGACGGCGAGGGAAGCGACTGGGAAATCCTAATTCAAGATGGCGGACGTTATAATGGCGGACGCTGTTTATCGAAGAGCGAGAAAGGGACGAAATATTTTCAAGGCCGTTTCACGAGGCGTATCTGACGAATAAAGTTGTTTGTCTGATGGCTGAATGCCTGGAAAACTTTCGTTTTTTAAAGAAAGTGGACTTGCGCATCATTTCCGCACTGTTCACAACCGACAGCTGGTGCCGCAAGATACGAAGAATTCAGCTTTGGCCATGAAACGTATGTTTGGCGAAGAAACTTTAAGATTTATTAAATATATCTCTTTTTGAATTGACCACTCTCCTCTGTAGAGGCTTTGTGTTTTGTTTTGGATTTTTTCAAGTCCCACGCTCTGCCTCTCAACTATTCTGCCTGCAAACTTCGAAAAAACCCAAATTAAAACACAAAGCCTCTACAGAAGAAAGTGTAAATCGACCGTAATGTTGGGGGCATGTTGACTTTACCATAATTCTTTGCAAGAAGAAAACTTATCTTAAGAAAATATTTGAAAATACAGCATCAAGGCCATAAAATTTGTAAGATATAATCACAGCTTTTATCAATGTTATGCACCAGTCAAAGTAAACCCCGACCCCCCCCCCCACCCCGGGATATAGGTGGGGATTGGCTTTGAATACCGTACCAAAACAGACAAATGCCCCACAATATGGGACAAAATTTTCTAGCAAAAAACAAAAAATGCCCCACCCCCTGGGGGATAATTGTAAGTCGTGTGCGTGAATTTATCTCCTGCATAATATCTCCCCGACAATCTCCGGGCTGCGCGCCGCATAAACCGTCCACATTTTAAAATATTAATATTTTGTTCCATTTGAAACTCAAAAGAACGATAAAAACATAATAATAATATAAACAAACAAATGTCGAGCTTTCCACAACAATAGATTCCATGGATGGATGGACATATTATTAAACCGGTATTAACATATAGAATGAAAAGAAATTAAATTAATATATTTATAAAATTCTTCCCGATTTCATTTCCTTACGAGCACGCCATTTTGTCCTTTGCAAATCACATGGTATAAAATGGTAGAACCTGGGGATTCCATTGGACAAAACGGTACAAAATAGTACAAAATGGCCGCAGACAATCCCCTAACAATCCCCATTATCTTCCCGGCATAATTCGGCAGAATGACAAAACCAAACCGACATGGTTGGGACAGAATTCGATGACAAAAAGCCACTAAATCCCCCCCACCAAGTCCCGTCTTTGCCCGGGGTGGGGGGGGGGGTCTACTTTGACTGGTGCATTAATAAAATAAACTGTTCTTACAGTTCATATAACCAATTCAGGGTCACAAAGCATTATGGTAAAATTGACACCTGCCATCATTTTTATTATGGTGAATTTCAAACATACAGTTCAACTGGTCTATTTCAATTTTATTTCTTTGGATATTGTACTTTATCTAAGGAATATTAAAGCCTACACTACTGTATATATCACATATTTTGTAAGTACTTTCAACATTGTTATGTTGCTATTTGGACACTGTAGAGTGTACACTGCTGAAACAATGTACCATATAACATATTTTAAAAATAATTTCAAATATTGTATTGCTATTTTTGCACAGCCACTGTGGACATCAGCTTCACATGACAGGGATAAATGAAATTAATCTTAATATGTCTATCTATCTATCTATTTTTAGTATCACCAAATTAATAAATTCAATTGAGTGACAAAAATATCCATTCTATTAACAAATCCATGATGTCTGCTTTTGCTGTTGGATATTTCAATTATTTGTTCTTTCAACGGTTCGAAAGTACATACAGTGTCAGTGAGGATTTATACTATTCAATATTTAAGATAAAACAGTAACAGTAACACTGTTATCACTCGAGTCAAATTATATCCATTATTTCAGAATTATTTTATAGATGTTTTATGTAAGCATAATTATGGACTTGATATTTTTTGTGTGTGTGTGTTTTGATGCTACATATGTAGGCTACTCAGGTGAAAATAATTTAATGTTTCTTGATCTGCTCTGAAAACACATTGGTATTGAAGGTACTAGCTATATAGACTTAGTTCTGAAATACCAAACACTTGAACGGACTTGGCCTCGTAGCTCAGTTGGCAGAACATTGGACAAGGTAGTTGTCCCACCGCATGACCATGCAAACTTTTCAGCCTGTCCGGTGAAGATATCCACTCAGAGTAACAAAAAAAAACATTATGGAGAGTCCATACATAGTCATAGCAGATTAATTCAAGTTAAATTACATGCAATGCTCTATTTAACCACGGATAATAAAATAAATTTATTTTATTATCCATGATTTACCACAAAACAACCCTTCACAACTGTAAAAAAATATTGCTACATTGAAATACGAGTGGGATGTGTGTACAGTAGAGGTTTTGTCTTTTAATCTGATTCACTTCCAATATTTTCATCATCAGACTCATTAACATCTAATTCATTCATTATTCCATAAACTATTTTCAACATCTAATTCATTCATTATTCCATACACTATTTTCGGTTGAAAGTGGCCAGAACTTTCCTTTTCCAACTTGCATAAGAATCAACATTGTTAGTGGAAATTGATGCCCTTTTGGGATCACCAAACTTTTCTACTGTTTTCCTACCTGGAACATATTAAAAGAACCTTCTCCTTAAAATAAAATGTGCTGCCTTGAGTTGATCAGGGAACGGATCATATGAAGGGGGTAGGGGGGTTAGCTTCCTATTTCCTCTGGGAGTGGTATGGATGTTTTCTGGAGTGACCCATTACAAAAATCAATGACGTGAGAAAGAATGCTTCAGTATGCTTGTCTGGCATTAATTAGACACAAGTAAAATTCTGAATTAGGGTGCATCAGAGTGCATTTCACATACTGTATGCAGTCAGAGGCCTATTCGTGGCTGGGGGGGGGGGGGCTTGGGAGAATTTATTATAATTATATACACAGGGACGCCGGAACAATGTGAAGGCAAGGGGGCAGATTTTTGTTAAAGGGCACTTTTGAATTGATATATACTGAGAGATGTTTGCAAAACATCGGGAGTTGAACTTCGCCTAATCATGTTTTCTATTTATTGGATAGGGGTGTGAGGGGGTTCTCCGCCAGGCGATTGTGTTATTCTTGAAGCCCGATGACTGCATTTCTTGCGTTCTCGTAAAAGAATCGCACTAAAAGAATCGCACTAAAATTTTTGACAATTTGCTATTTCGCCAAGGCAATTCTTTAAATTGAAGGGCACCTTTGCCCCCTTGCCCCTCCTGGTAAAGGGCAACGGGGGCGGCTGCCCCTCCTGCTCCCCCATTTCCGGCGTCCCTGTATATACATTAGATTTATCAGATATATAATAGAATATACTCATACTATTTGATTCAATCTCATCATGTTTAATGTCAGAAAATTGATGAGCAATACACTTTTCCCGTAGGTTAATAAAAAAACACACTGTTAATTTATCAGTGAAGGAAAAACGTTTTAAATGATTGTATATCTACAATTATTGTTACAGAAATTGGAACCAATGGTTCTAAAAGGATTGAATCAATGGTTCTAAACAGATTCAATGGAAAATTTATTTCTGACTGTAATTTTTAATAGAATTACACCAACCATTCTAGATATGAAATATTTGAGAATTTGTTTCTCTTCATATAACTGGCAGGACAAAGTTTAACAAACAAAGTTGTACTCATGCTGCAAGCAAATTAAAACATTTAGCAGTTTAAAACACTGGCTCTTACAGTACTACAGGTATCTGTTGACATTAGAAAGGAACCTAGTGGCCAGCTAGGTGTTACTAATAATATATGTAATGTTATTGATATTCAAAAGCCTGATAGTTTATTGTAATACTGGGGTATATACAATAAAATTGGTTTAATTGTATAATATAGATTTATAAAAAGGATACTGATTTTTGTTATATTTTCTACACCTCTTGATGTAGACTCCAAGGAAAGCCTCTTTACTGCTCCAGTTTATACGCGTGATTTTATGACAGTATCGTCGCCCAGATATGCCAGAACCGTATCATTAGGTGTTTGACTGTTGTCGTGCAATTGTTTCCCTGATAGGGATTTTCCTGAACAATTGAATTATTATAAGCTATTTAATAAATTATAAATCCAATGAAATCTCGCACGCGATAAAGTTTGTTCAAAGAGATATATAATTTTGAATATATGAAACTATTTTTAAAACTTACCAACACAAACTCTCTTCAACGGTGGCAAATATGGAGTTTGCTTTGTTGATGGAGCCGTGAATGTGTGCTTTCCTTGCGCGGGGCTTTTCACGTTGCCTTCTTCTTGTATAGGAGTGCTTGTTCTCCGTTTATCATTATCTGATGTATTTCTTGTATAGGAGTGCTTGTTCTCCGTTTATCATTATCTGATGTGACGAAAAATGACAATATAAAAAGCGGTTTATGCAAATATTGCGATATTTCCAACAGAAATTATATGCCCTGCACACATGGCTTGTATCAATTTGTCAACACTTACCATAATCCTCGTCATTCAGCGATAGATTATGCATAGACGTCTCCAAATCTTCCTCTGAACCCGACCAGATGCTTTCCAAGTCTTGCAAAGGCAAGCTCTCGTCCAAATCTTCGCTCATTATCAAAATTTATGCATTTGCCGAGAAATGGACAGATTTGCCAAGAAACAGACACAATATTTCACAGTCCCTAACAAAACGCCTCGGGGCATTCCCATGGTCCTTAGCGTTAGAAGCAGTGTTAGGGACTGTGGAAGAGTCAGGCCCTAGACAACCACGCCGCGGGCACTCGCTAAAATACAAATGCAGAAAATCTAAATATACAGAATATACAGGGTGTCCCAAAAAATGTCCCCTATCAGCCTAGTCCCAGTCGTTCTGAAGCAAGCGCGAGAAAAAACGTGGATGTAGTACGAGACTGGGATCTAGGTGTGACGTCACCGCAAAAGGTGCTTAAGAACGCCTAGCAGATTTCAGTATTTTTAATATGGCGGAAAATTTATTTATACAAATAAGTTTGTAAATACGACAATGTTCGCTGATCATATTTGATGTCTACATAACCAAATTCAAACTGTATTAAAAATGTGCTCAATTAAAAAAATTATATACAAATTTACGATACTGAGTCTGAGCAATGGTCGTATAATCGTTGATGTTATTCATATACTCGCAAGTTGTGATCAACACTAGACCATACTGGTGTGCACAACTACTTGACAGGTTTAAGTAGCGGAAGAGATTGGAAATATTCGCCTGACATGACTGTGTTGTCAAAACATTTTTGGTCGGAGACTCGGCATAATTTTCAAGCTTCCAGATAGCATTTAATATGGCTTTATATTTTAGTAAACACGAGTCATATTTAGCCCGTTATTCCATTCTGACTGTATGGTAGCGAAATGTAGCCTATTTCATTGTTCCGACAGCATCAGAGCAAAACTATTGACTTAATAATAAACACAATGGAAATTTCCCTAACATTTTCTATTTACAAATGCGATATGCTTGGTAACCAGGCCAGGGACCACTTTTTTGAAATCAGGGACCATTTTACCGAAATCTGGTAGGCTCTCTCGCTGAAGCGTTCCGCATAGCACACCCAGGCATAAAACTTTTAAGACTTATTTAAATATATCAAAGCAGCGAATAGAGAGACAGAGCCTGGGACTAGGCTGGTCCCCTATCATATTTTGTGGTACTACAGCGTTACCTGTAATCGAATTATTCAAATTTTTTCATTTTTTTATCAATGAACATATTAAGGACCATTTACATGGTACGATTAGTTGTATACGATTCTTACTCTGGCGTATGTGATCGAATAAACACGCGTACAAACGTCACATTTCAAATTTCGCCATTAGCGAATGAGCAATAACGTGGCATTAGCACTCGTTTTCATTCGTCAGAATGACAAACGTATACAACTAATCGTATCGTGTAAATGGGCCTTTACGTTAATCCTTGCATTTTTTCACACCAAAATATTTAACCGTTCGCTTTCTAGAGTTACTTAAGGTGGCAAAACCAATATTTCCACTTGTCCAAATTGTGGATATTAGGTTTAAACATATTACGGAACGGAATGAAATATTTTAATGGTAAATGGCTACATATCTTTTCTAAAACTTGTCATTAGTGGCAGCCAAAATCGCGAATTAATTTTCTGTAAAAATAATGAAGCAAACCCCAGAAAAGGGGAAACCCTAGTGCTGTAATTCCAACATTTCCTCTTTCATGGAACAAATTGAACGGAAAACAGCAAATTTAAGGCGTTTTCCCAACCTTAGCTTTGCCTTTGTCAATTTGCCAGGGATTTTTCATCTTTTTTTATTTAATTCTACAAGAAACAAAAGTTTAATAATAGAGATAAAAACATTTTGTTTTTGAGCAGAAAGGTGGGTAGAAACTTTAGAAATCCTTCTACAAAGTTTATTTTTAACCTAATTTCTGTAATTTGGACGGGTTGCAAAATTGGTGTCGCCACCTTAAGTATCTCTAGAAGCCAAATGGTTAAGTCTTTTGGTGACATAAATACTACGATTAATATAATATAATTGTCTTTCAACCCACTGCAAAAAAATTGAACCCTTGATTAAATATAGCGAAGTAATACCACCAAATATGACAGGGGACATTTTTTTGGGACACCCTGCACAGTAACATATATAAATAAAAGGATCCGCTGACATTTAGTAAATATTGTGATGGTATTGACATTTGCTGTTTTTCTAGCCACGTCCAGGATTTCAAATTTCAGAGGGGTTAGTTTGTGGATTTTGTCAGAGGATGTATTTTGAATGGGAATATATCAGTTTAGACAAAATAAACTATAAACCAGTCATATTTGTTCTTTTATGGTGAATATTCGAATGATGATGGCCCATGCATCTGGAAATATTTCCACTTTCTAAAGTTGTAGATGAGAAATATTCAGCGATTTTCAACGATAAAATTCCTTTGGAATTTTGAATACAAAACTTCGAACTTCGGGCGATGTTATTTTAGTAATTACCAGATGCTGCTGACATGATCTGATATGATCGCGGACGGGGGTCACAGAACGCCCGGGATAAATTGACTACCGTATGAAAGTGTATATCTTATTGAAAAACGACATTTCTACAGTATACGATTCGGTGGTGTCTGTGTGATAATCCTGTTTTATGAATAGCTTTGTCAAATAAACGTGGTATTTCCACAAAATCAAACATTTATCTACAGTGATTCCAGAGCCTTCAGAAAGTTTCCTAGCTAGGGTTTCATGTTGAATAAATTGAAACAATGTCTCAAGACCTTTAAAAACCTGAAAGCCTCTGGCACCCAGGGTAACATTTATGTTAGACGCCATACAAACCAACTAACACTACACATGCATTTATATTTGTGCAGCTTACATATTTTTACATGCGTACACCAGAATAAGGATACATTAATATGGCATCTTTACACGCATTTATTCCAGTACATTCGCCAGGATAAGAATCGTATACAACCAGTCGAATCGTGTATAGATGACCATTATGTAATACTAATTATGTGCATGATAATGAAAATGTCAGATTAGGCTAGCCTGTGTACAGCCGTTACTCTCGATTAAGCGCGCGAGAGAACGTCTATGAATTGGATGCATAATCGTCAATTGTTCAGGTCACGTGGATAGTTCCCAGATTTGGGGACCGGCCTCTGATTGGACAGTGCTTTATTTGAATAATTTATGACAAACGAAGCTATTTCATTGGTTATAACAATTCTTGATCTGGAATTTTAAATAAAGCATTGTCCAATCAGAGGCGGTCCCCACATCTGGGAACTATCCACGTGACCTGAACAAGGATTATGTATCCAACTCACAGACGTTCTCTCGCGCGCTGCGTTGAGAGTAACGGCTGTACACAGGCTAGATTAGGCCAAAAAAATATGTGGGCTTCCGGTTTCCCGGTTCTACCTAGCTTTTGGACGCCGAAATCCCGACCCCAAACTTTTTTTGGATCATGCTTGTAAGTGTTTCCACTTAGAGGAAAACGTTTGTGGAAAATGGAAACTTAAGGCAATATAGGGAAATTTATCTTTGAATGTGAAAGCACTGCCTAAACAAAATAACGTCCGGTTTTTAGGGAAAATTAAAAAAAGTTTAAAAAAAATTAAAACCGACCTACCCTACCTAAGTTTTTACAAGAAGAAATAGGAAACTCACATATTTCTTTGGCCTTAAACACATTTTACTTTTTAATTCACATCTATATGATATTCAAGCACTTTTAGAATACTAATTATTAGCCCATGTAAGGTAATCCATGTACTCCTTGGATTCCGGATTCGTCGGATTGAATTCTGCATTGTATGTGGATTACCTTACATGGGCCAATAATTCATAAACTTTGTGGCTAATCATGTCACCCATAATATGTCACGTGCAGTGACTTTATATCTGATAAAACACATGTGGATTATATAATAGACAATTCCAGCTTTCAATTTATGCGTGCAGGGGGTGACGGGAAGTAAGGTATCATCATAGAATAAGGCACACAGAAGGTCGACTCGAGTAACCGCTGCCACGCCATGATTCATCATCAAAATGCTGACGCCATGGTCCTAGCCAGTGCGCGTTTGAGAGGCATTCCCCCTGGACGTTCGCCATTTTGAATAATATCAGGCGGGTGAATGCTTCTCAAACGCGCACTGACTAGGCCATGCGTCAGCATTTGATGACGAATTACGGGTTACGCCAAATCATAGGAAATTCATAGGAAAAACCAAGAAGTAGGCCTTCTGTGTACCTTATTCTGTGGTATCATGTTGCTGATTATGCTGAAAAATTTCAATAAAAACTACCGAAACAACCGAAATATTTCATTATTTACAAGTATAAACGATCACTCCGTGTTTATACGGCCACCATTTTTATTTTTCAGCATAATCAGCAATATAATATTAGTATTCTTATATAAAGAATACTAATGAGACGGCATCTTTTGTAGTCGTATTTTAAGCTATTCAAAACACTCGTTGTCGTGTTTTATCTAGACTGCAAGCGGTCCCTCCTTTCCGTGGGTTTAGATTTCCGGGCATGCGAAAGGAAAGGAGGGACTGCCGACAACACATCAAGAAGAAACGAAATACGCGTTGTCCACACAACGCAAAATTCCCATTGGTCGAAATACTGTAGATACTCCCGTCAAACAAATCTGATAATCTTGACCGCGTAGCTCAGTTGGAAGAGCATTGGTCTAGGTCGTAGGTTCGATTCCCACCGTGGTCAAGCATAATTTTCAAGCTTGCCCAGTGTGGATATACACTCAGAGTAACGTCACAAGCATCAAATCTGATACGTAGTAATTATGCTATAAATAATTTCACGACTGAATGTTGATTTTATAAATAATCATGACATTAACAGTTCATATTGGATAGATTTAATTGGATATAAGTAATTTTTATGCAAAGGTGGAGTCAACTTAACAAGAGCGAATTTCGTTTGTTGTTGTGTTGTCGACGGTCCCTCCTTTCTCCTGAGGGACTGTTCGCGGTCTATGTTTTATCAGATATACTGTATCTGATAAAACCATAGATATCTTATATACACTAGATAGCGCAACTCTTTTAGTAAAATTGAAGCCAAGAATATTCCAGCGGTTACCCCCATTTGAATAGATGGCGGCCATATTGGAGTTTCCCACTCGCTAATAAACGCTTAAAAAACAACAATAACTTTCATCATTTGAATAGTTTGAAAATGTATTTGAAAAAGGTTTAACTTAATGTTTAAGTTCCCTGTTTAAGAAATAGAAAACATACGAGTCTTCTCATTTCATGGGGACATCCTGAGTCTGCAATCACGGCTTCAATTGTTGAATTGCAGAATAATTATATGCACTATCTAGTGTATATATAAGATATCTATGGATAAAACACTCTAAATAGTACTTCAACGCCTTGTACTTTCAAGCGCTTTTCAAGTGCCCTAGAACTTGATTTGTAAATCTAAGCACTTTTCAAGGAGTTCAAGGACCTGCACGAATCCTGGCACTATATAGGAATGTACCGGATTCGGATACTGGTATCGGGCAAAGTAAAGAAATTTGGTACAACACAGTAAATTTCACCAGATATTTACAGTACTGCATAAATACAGTGGATACATCAGTTATGGAAAGCCTTGACCTCAAATACATGCTACCGTTGAGTTTTGTGCGCATACAATATTGAGAAACATTTTATTCGAACTTTGGCGTTTTCCATAAACAATCACATTGTAGATGAGACCAGGCAAGCTTCTGTACATGTCCTTAAATTAAGGCTCTTTATTTGGATTTATCGCAAGACTCAACTTGCAAGCTCGCTTCAAGTAGTTTCAAACAATCACAATGCTCGAGAGTTTATTCTAATTAGATATATGCACTCGCAACGAGCAAGCAAGCTGGTTTTTGCGATGAGTGGAAGAACTTTTAGGCTTGGTGATTTTATTTTCTCCATCAGGACCTCCTAGAACCTACGGTACACGAGGACGGAAAAAGTCAATATGACGACAAAACAATAGTACAGGTTGCAATTTTGACCAGACAGAAATATTACAACAACGTGTTTCGTTATGCATTTGGTTATCTGCATGTTATCGGAAAGAATCCAGCGATGGGATAATATTAACAGTATAGATCTAGCTCTCCCTACCAATTCGTGAGGTAAATCTTCATTTCATATTGAATCCAATTGTATATTTGATTGTTTATACTGTACTCACGCAGAATTAATTTTATCAGTCTTTAGCATCTCCAACGCCGTCAGGATTGATAGCAAACATTGCTTCTGCTTCAGGTAGACATGGAGAGTCGTATATTTTACATATCCTTGTTTCACCACGACCTTTTCGCAGGTACAGCCTGTTGCAAGGAATATTTTAATCTCAAAAGCATATACCTGCATGCAGTGAAACGTTTATGAGTTCCGCACATTATAGCTACGAAAACCACAAATTTCATACTATTTTGAGGAATTCTCTTCCAAAATGACCGGTCGGTATATCGGGGCAATGGTGGAACCAAATTCAAAATTTCCTATCTGAACCAATTTTAATTATTTCGATGGTAGTTTATAACTCCAAACGATTTTACAAAGTTTCATAGAAAAATAGACATAGAATGCGTACTTCAAAATTTTGTCTCCACCAAATGGCGGATTTCAAAGGGCATTTTGACTCGCACCAGACTCTATTTTTAGGAAAACGAATAACAATAGTTCTCAACTGTTTCAAGGTTGTGGAAGCCGAAACAAAAGCAAAAACCACAATAGCGCGAATACGACCGGCAACAAGTTATAATGGCAGAGTAATAACTAAGCGTTTCAACTTGCCTTGTTGTGGAAGCGTGTGCCATAATATGTCCTCCTATTGGTTTCTTTGGATCACTTTGAAACACAGAAGCACCGTCCACTTGAGCCACCACTTGGTTTGTTATGACTACAGCAACACCGAACTGCAATAAAAAATGTAAGGAGAATTAATAGTTTGGAATTAATGTTGAATTTAATACGTTTTTTAGACCAGGGATGGATCCAGCTACAGTAAATCAAGTAGGAGTGGGGTGGCAGTGTTTTCAACCGTTAACCAATTACATATTAATCACTAGCGGAAGCTAAGGCAGTAGTGTTCTAACTAGGGAAGCGGGTCCAAGCGCCTAGCTGCTGAAAAGGGTGAAAGGTTATTCCTTAAACATGTCAAACAAGTAAATTTGTTTACCTCGTCCGCCAATCGGAGAAGAGTCCTCAAAAATCTTCCTAAATGCATTTGACGATCAGCAAGTTCACCACGGCCTGAATAGTCAGTTCTGTAAAGAGCGGTAGCACTGTCCACAATAACTAAAGAATACCTGGACAAGATAATGAAAACAAAGATTATTCAAAGAGATAAAAAAAACTTTACGACGTTTTGCATTCGCCGGTTAGGGACCAGTCATTAGTCATTACAGAGCTTTAGTAGCGACAACGAGTGCGAGATTCGTCAATGTGAAACGCACGTTGAAAAAGTCGTAGCCATCGCCCATCCAAGTACGAAATTTTGGAAATCTGGTCGTCCTCACGACGACATTTGAAAAAACAAAGACACTTTTTTTCTTTTCTGTTTATCTGGCGCAAATAATCTATTAGTATTAAATATCTGGCTTGTTTTTAACTCCACTTAAGCCCCGTTTACACGAGCAAATTTTATTTGACAAATTTCATATGTCAAAGATATTTTGCTCGTGTAGATGATAAATTTGTGACAAATTTACTGTGACAAATGCATTTGAACAAAAGCTAGCCTGCGAACAGGCTCTCAAGCTGAATTGAGAGCCTGCATCGATGACTAATGAATTTGAATATCTGCGTCTCAAATCGTGACGCGAAATTCTCATTGGTCAAATACTATAATTTATATGTTTCCGCTGAGCTCTATATATGTCAACTGCTGAAGCACTATGCATAAAAAACACATTAACTGATCAAATTGGTCCTGGCCGTCTTATCTCAAAGTACGAAATGTACTGTTTTGTGAAAACAGTATTTAACATTTGAACTTTTTCTTCAATATCTTCTATTTCGAAAAACAGTATAAACTGTACGGTCTAAATTTAGTTTGCACGGTCTAAATTTAGTTTGCACGAAGTTTGTAAACAACACCATATAAGGATAGACATTCCATATTTGGAAAAAACGAACGTTACGGGGCAGATATTCAAATTCATTAGTCATCGATGCAGGCTCTCAATTCAGCTTGAGAGCCTGTTCGCAGGCTAAACAAAAGCTAGCATAAAGCTAGCATGCTAGCTTTTGATCAAATGAAGTTTGTCAAATAAAATTTGCTCGTGTAAACGGGGCTTTATTCAGGACTTATTTGCACTTAATTCGTGTACAGTGTTGTTCCTCATGAAGGGTTAATTTTGTAGGGGGATTTTAGCCTGCATGAGATTTAGTTTATAGAAACTTTTTCTTTCGTTGTTTGTCTACTGCCACGGAAACGGAAATGAGAACGACTACGAACGTGATCAAATCTAGTACTTGTACTCGTAGACGATGCTAAAGCTCCCTAATATTTATGGCGGGGGTGGCACCGAAGAGAAATGTTTTACTTGGTAAAAATTTTGCTGATCCAACTATTAAAAAGTCAAAACATTTTTTACCCAACCTCTAATATAATGGGGAACCCTGGCTAAAAACTTTACAAAAGGATACCGTTCAGTTGTCCGATACTGACACAAATATACATGTCATTTTAAATTACCACTTCTCAGACATAAGTTTGATAACCACTTGTGCAATTTTCTGCAGTCTAAAGTTTCATGTTTACATATGGTACTGACATATGACTGTTGACATTGCTTTTTAGTCTTCAATATTTGAGTGAGTCGTGCTTTGGAAATTACATTACCCAACCATTGAGTTGTTTTGTTTTTCATTTACCCAACCTTTTACTCACTCAGACCTTTGCTCTTCGGTGCCCCTCCCATAAATAATGACTGGTGCCTTAGGTTCAGAAAGTATAACAAAGACTACGAATGTTAAAGTCCATTATATAATTGTCTAGCTTCCGTCAATTTTAAGTCAGAGATGTTAAGATTTCACTTCCACTATCGCTACCTTTAATGGACTATTAACCAATCAGATGCGTGAGGTTGAGTATGATATGAAAGCTTAGGTTGATAACACAAATTGAGGGCTTGCTAATAGGCAATTCCAGCTTTTAGTTTATGCCTGCCGGGAAGTAAGGTATCATATTGCTGATTATGCTGAAAAATTTCAATAAAAACTACCGAAGCAACCGAAATATTTCAATAAGTATAAGCTATCACTCCGTGTTTACACGGCCACCATTTTTATATTTCAGCATAATCAGCAATGTGATACCTTACTTCCCATCGTCCCCTGCGCGCATAAACTAAAAGCTGGAATTGCCTATTCTTCATATCTGGCGAAAACCGAATCCAATAATTGTTTTATTATTTATTTAAAAGATGAACAAGACATCCGCACCTGTGGGTTCAATTCGCGAAATAATGATCATGTTTTCCCCAATTCTTTTCTTTTTTCTTTCATAAGTACCTTGAGATGTTTCAACTTTCAAAACCATTCGTCGGTGCCTTTTTATATTTCTTGATTATATTTGAAAAGTTGTTCCCTTTAAACCTGCAGTTTGGTGCGAACAATGGCGGTGGGCGGAGCCATTTTGTTATAGTCGTGTTTCCGTATTTCGTATTTCCATTGCATGATGTCATAACGTTGAAAAATATATACTTTTCATATATTCAACGTTATTACGGCACTCCGGTGAATGTTATGTAAAAACTCCATATTTGTGCTATTTCACAGTTGGGTGTTGCATGGTGTCACCATGCATGGATCTTCTAAATATACTGTATTCATCCGATGTAGTAGTCAAATCCGAACCACTCTGACTAATATCTCAAACAAGACGTTTGTTAACTATTAACTAGTATATACAGTAGCTACTAACTGTATTGTACTGTTACTGTCGATGCAATAGAAGTGTTGATAAAACATTACAATTCATTTCGTCAAGTTGATCAATTCATACGAATTTAAATTTCTTTTTACTTCCTGTGCGTTTCCTATTGGTCAATCGGTTCTGAAACGAAATCTAATTGGCTCATCTAGAAGTAACAGGAAGATGATCAATTTTATTTCAAATGAATTGATCATCCTGAGGAAAGGAATTGGTGCAATATTTTATCAACACTTCTATTGCATCGACAGTATAATCAAACCTAGACTCTGAGAGCATTGCTGACGTGTTGAGCAAGAGTTGAGATTGGTGCTCTGTGTTATACGCTTTAGCATATGCCACATTATCCATCACTTGTTGTCCATCAAGGCCATATCTAGAGCAAAATATGAAGCAATACTATTCAGGAGCATCACATACTTGTAAAGGTTACAAATCATGGAAAATTTGGCTTAATCTAACCAGTCGTATATCTATAGCAAAACCCAAAAATTATATTGTGAACATACCAGTATTATTTACGAATGTTGAAGGTTTTTGTCCATGGAAATTTCGAGTGTAATAGACCTAACCAGTAGTACTCTGTACTAGCTACAGAAAATGCAACTACAATACTACAATAGGCCCCAGAGGAGTGAGGACTATACCGGCATGCAACGCGGTCAGGCGCGGTTTTTTACATATTATCGATTTCTCGCTCTGCGCCGTCATTGTTCGGTCGGCTTTCGCTGTGTTTACACCTCGAGGTTTCAAGAGATTCAGAAAAGATTTATAGAAAAAAAATTGTAAAATGGTGCATTTTTGCACTATCCATGGAAAGAAAGCTTCGTTTTTGGGTGGACACGAGCTTCTGTGTGTTCTGAGGTGTGTTCACTGTGTGTCAAAACAGCCTTTAATCTTAATTTCGGAAGGATTACCGTGTGATGAACTTGAATGTCGTGAGGTTCATGTCTATAGTTCTATGGATAGTTCGATGAATAGTCCTTTGTCCAGCTGTGGTTAACGGGATAAAAATTGATGAATTTGTTCGCTGATTGCGGTAGTCCTGCACTGGTACAAATTCATTCTAGTTGTGTTTTTAAGGTGAGATGATTTTTATATTAAATAAAAATAGAAAAATCCTCCTATGTTGTATTAAAAATACAGCAGTACGTATTATTAAAAACGTATTTTTATTTCATATCATGTAGTTCTTCGACCCTAATGATCCACGGGAAGGAGGTATAAACGAAGAATATAACAATATTATGTTGTTGGGAGTTTGACATTTCAACATCACCAACATCCCAAATAGTCAAGATGATGAGTTGGATAGTGTACTTCCACCAATAGAATTACATCAACCAACTGATTGTAGCTGTTTTAATTTACCAATAAATCCTGTTTGCCCTGACACACATTCATACACACCAAATGATGGAAGAAGCACCCAGTGATAGCATTGTAGAGAATGAAATGGAGGCGATTCAGCACTATCATGACACTATATATATAAATGTATTGACTACTCTGAAAAGATCCATACTCCCCCCCCACAGAGGAAAGTTCTGCCGTCCGGAGGGGCGGGGGAGAAAAATTTGTTTCTGATAATAGTAAATGTATTAGGACATCCGAAGGGGGTAGGGGGGTTAACTTCCTATTTCCTCTGTGGGGGTGGTATGGATGTTTTCTGGAATGACCCATTATACCATAAGTATTGTATCCCATGGACACCATCTTATCAGTTCTGCAGTTTTTTGACAATCTACCATAAACCTCCAACTATAAGCAATGGGCTTATATTCTTTTGTAAGTGATTTTTGATGGGCTTACACAAGGGGAGCTTATACACAGGGGGGGGGGGCTTATATTCGGAGGTTTATGGTATTCACGATTTTCAGTGTATAGTCTTCTCTTGCTCATCACAAATTAATAAAAAGATCACACACTACATAATTGATGTTTATAAAATTTATTTATTTTAAAATCGAAAAAATGTTAACATAATATTACTGTACTTAAAGATAATTAAAATGGTTTTTAAAAAAAAAAAAATTATGTGCACAAATAAAGAGAAGTTTTTAAAATGTTGCATTACATTCATTTCACCAGTACACATGAATAGTATATGAGCTTAATGATGTATTAAAACAATCTAGAGGTATTACATAATTGGTAAACCTCTTCAATTGCAATCATTTGCATGATTATCTGCAACAGATATGAATTCAATGAATGCTTTATCTTCCTCGCATGTCCATTTATGAAGTTTTACTGGGAATTTCTTTGGAGGAAATCTTTGTGATAGGAAACTACAAAACAAACAGCAAAAGTGAGAGAGGCAATGTCAGTGCCAGCACCATTAGACAACAACAAAGAAACTCATGGATTTTTACCAGGATTGTGGGCATGCTTCTCCAGGAAATTTGTGCACTATAGGTTTTCTGAAATGCCACTCCCAGCATTGAAAAATATCATTGGCGTACGGGTGGACAGAAATTGCCCGACATTGTCATGAGTTTATTTATAGATGAACAAGAGGTATAAAATAGAAGGAACATAACTCCTATGCAGACTTGCAGAAATTCTGTTTGAAGTCAATCTTAAAACAATTGCCCAATTTTTAAAGCAGAATCCTGCCCAACTGAACACTGACTGGAGGGTTGCAACCCCCAGCCTCGTATGCCTATGGACAGAAATTCTCACAGGCAAAAAAGCATTAAAATACAATGTTATTGTTACTATGATAATAACTTTTAGCCCCCCCCCCCCATTAACATCTCATTGTCTCATTAACCCATTGAGTGGCAGCACTCTCCACTTGAGGAGTAAAATGGTCTAGCATTAGACAGAGTAAAATACTAAAGTAGGGTGCATCAGGGCGTATTGCCACTTAAAGGGTTTAAAATACAATGTTTTTGTACAGTCGTACTGTATTTTATGTTTGTAAAAACCTTTGTACTTTTATCCCTTTGGTGATGTTCCAGGACTCTGAAACAAAGTTCGACTTGATGTTGAATTCTTCAAACGTGAAATTTTGTGTCTCTTATTATTAGGTTTCCCTGGGGTATCACCTTTAGACGTATATACCCTCGTATATACTCGCTTTTAATATGGCAGTATCATTTCATTCGTCACTAACAATGACAACATCACTACTATCTGCATGATTCCATGAATTCCATGTCCGAATTCTATAACAAAATGACAAAAATACAGTCGATACAGTAAACTAACATTCTGACCTTAATTGTAAAGGTAACATTACACATATTTTGAAATATGTAACAACTACATGCGTATGTTTCAAAGATATAGAAAATAGTTTCCTTCGCGCCATAAGGATCGACACCCGTCTATTCCCGCCATCGGCATTAAAATATAGCAAAAATACCCCATTTTCAAACCGCGATTGCTTGTCGATTTGGAGGAGCGATCTAGCGTTTTAAAGAACCAACAGAAAGAGCAAGTCTTCCTGAATTTGATGACGTGTTTTTTTTTACTTTTCTCATTAAAAAAGGTAGTTCGCTCCTGCGTTATTTCAAAGCCACTTTTTTGGCGTGTCCATTGACCCGAAACAAGCATAAATACAATGCGTAATTAGCATAACTAAAAAGCAATATCTATACCAAAAAAATATAAAACTGTTTAATTAGATGTCCAAACAAAACAATTATCATCACATACCTTCGAAAAAACAAAATCTTCAGAGACAAAAATCGCAATATATTTCAACAACTTTTTCGTTAACGTTTGCCAAAAATCGTAATTGTGAATAATAATGAGACGCAATGCATTGTGGGAAGACCCTCACTCCTCCTCTGAATAGGCCCTCGTCCAGAAGTCGAACCTGCAATTCATTCCTGCAGTCCTGGTGCATTTATGGCAGTTGCTCTGGTTAGGTCTAAATAAACTTAAAATTGACACTAAAAAAATCCATCTACAAAACCATTCAACATTGTGAACTTAATACAATAGACCTTACCGATTATTCCCTTTTACCCAATGGCCTCGTTTCCATGTTAACTTATTTTAGCATATAGTTAAAACAACGTTTCAGAATTTTCACAACATCATGTAAAACATCATGTTGTGAAAATTCGGAAATTTAAACCCTCTGAAATGACATTTCCAGGCATTTTGCAAAGGCCCATATCATCCTGTCAAGAAAAATTTCCACGGACAGAAAATTTCCCGAAAATATCATTGTTAAAAGTTGAAAAGTTAGGTCTAAATAAACGTAAAATTGACACTAAAAAAATCCATCTACAGTACAAAACCATTCAACATTGTGAACTTAATACAAGAAACCTTACCGATTATTCTCTTTTACCCAATGGCCTCGTTTCCATGTTAACTTATTTTAGCATATAGTTAAAACATCATGTAGCAGGGGAAAAGCCTAGGTGTTACAACATTATTGTCGGATATTGTACTGTAGTTTCTCTGCTTCCGCATAATTTTTGGAGCTGGCCTGTAATTTAAATTTTAAATTTTGATGTTTTGAAGCGTATGTTTCGAACTTGAAGTTAGGCATGTGCTTAAACTATGGAGGTGCAGCAGGCTAAGGCTATGAATCAAGGTGCGTGTTGATTTAGTACACGCATATTTTATAAAAAGGTAAAATTATATGTGTTAAGAAAATTGATAATCATTAAATTTACATGCAGATTGCAGATGCTAACCTGTCTGCCACAGCAAGGAGCCTCTCTGGTCGGAATGTATTCTCAGTATCAATATAAATTGCTTTACCCTCTCCCCCACCAATGTCAATTGGCAACTATAATTTAATAAGAGATGATTTGGTTTGAATATGCTCGTACAATAAATATACTGTACAGGGACTCATTCACCGACTGTACTGTAGAAAACATTTTATAAAGGGATTTGTAGATGGAAATTACGAGTGGAATTTTAATTTATACATTTTATCAGATCGAACCAGGGGCAGTTACGAAAAATGCAACTATATAGTCTCTCTGGCAAGAATCGAGCTTGCAGCCCTGTGATTCCGGTGCAGCAGCGCTCCAACCGGTAGAGCTATACAGAGAGACAGTTGAGGTCCAGCTCTAACTACATGTTCATGTATTGATACTAAAGTGATGCCAATGCAAATATCAGGATTTTGAGCATCTCAATTTTATACATTAGACCTAACTTGTGGTTATAGAGCTCGACAACTGTGAGTCTCTCTACTCGCGCTTCACCGGAATCGCAGGGTAACAGGTTCGATTCCTACCAGAGGGCCGATAGTTGCATTTTTCGCAACTCAGGGCTGCAAATAAATATTTGACTTGACAGGACATTTGTCCGATCACTTTTAATTTTGGTCGGACATAACTTGAATTTGGTCGGACAAAAACCAACACCACTAAATTAAATTTGGTCGGACATATATACGTCACAAGATATATATAGGCTAAGTCACAGGACAAGTATGTATAGCCATTCCGGCGCAACGTTAAAGTAAAATGCTAGAATGCCTCGTCAATTTTATTGCAAAATAAATTGAGTGAATTTGCAATCGAATTTTGTCACAGCAAAAAAATGTATAATTTGACCAAATTTTTTTGTGATCTGACCAATGTCCGATCAAAATTACTTTTGCTCGGACATTTGCCAAATTTAGTCGGACATTGTCCGATGTCCGACAGTAATTTGCAGCCCTGCAACTGGTCCTAATTAGGTCTAATAAAATGTATAAGAAATCCACTCGAAATTTCCAAACATTTGATATCCTTTAGCCGCTGGTTGGGTTACATCGCCTTGCAGGTGAAACTGCTGTAAATTCGAAATTGGGGGTTAGTCGAATGGCAATTGCTAGATAGTATACTTCAAAATAAGGTTTCCGTTTTTATATCAATTTTTAAAATAAGTTTGGGTTAGGTTAGGGTTTAGGTTAGGGTTTAGGTTAGGATAGGTTAGGGTTAGTATTAGGGTTACGGAAACCTTATTTTGAGGTATACTATCTAGCGATCACCTTAGTCGAATTGGTAAAACCCCTAAATATCTACATATAACATAACATTTTTCAACAAGAGGTATAAACTTACCTGGCAAGTAACTGCCAATGTATGGCAAAGTTGAGTTTTTCCAGTACGAAATTCACCAAATATTTCTGTTATGGAACCAGTCTCAATTCCACCTGTAAAAGTTTCAATTTTTTCATTGCATTGCAAATTGTGATCCCTTTTATTTTATATGATCTATGCCAGTGCAGGTAGTGGCAATAATAACAAAAGTTCGGTTGATAGTCATGCAACTACATGAAAAAATACAAGGAGAACTTCGACGTTTCGAGCGAAGGCCCTTAAGCTCATTTTCCACCCGGTGAATTTTTTGGAAAATGGGCTTTAGTCGGGAAGTTACAGTATAGGTTAATTTTGTGGCGGTCGGGAAAATTACATGAGATTTTGTACTGGTGAATATATATAAAAGCGATTACGCGTGACAAAAAGTAAACTAATCAGATGGTTCAGTCAAAACAAAGTACTGTACACAAAAAATGCAAATCACATTACAGAATACATCGCATGCAGTGAAGATGAGGACTTCCAAACCAAAAGTCTGGAAATGAGACACTTTTTAGTCCAGCGTGGCTATATCCAACTTCTCTCTCAGACCTATCCGAAGGCCTCCCAAATTCCCCGAACTGAGACCCTTAAGGCCTGATTCCACGGGCGCTTTTTCTCGGCGAAATGCGAAATATTTCGCCTGTTTCTTTTGAATTGTGAGCAATCAAGTAGAAATAATTTATTTGAGTGGTCGCAATTCAAAAGAAACAGGCGAAATATTTCACATTTCGCTGACAAAAAGCGCTCGTGGAATCAGGCCTTTATATAGACCCTGTGTCCAATGTCGCAGGTAATAAACAACAAAATTCGAATAGTATTAACATATCATGCTTTCAATCTCAAACTTAGAGATGTCATTAGGAAGAATTTCCATATCTTGAAAAACGAACCTGAAACATCTTCAATTTGCTCCGATAACCCCTTGGTCTTAGTATAACTCCTCCCATCTCATCTAATGTACTAGCTGCATATCATGCAGTAGATATTAGAGGTGTGCATCGGATCGGACGTTTATAATCCGACAATTGCCTAATGTTTAAAACCCTATCCGATCCGAAATTGTCTAATTCGCACCCAATCCGAGTTTTGATAAAGAATTCCAATCCGATCCGATCCGAAGAATTCTTTAACAAAATAAATTTCTCATTTAAGTTGAAATATTTAACCAAATAAATATAAAAGCAAGAAATACATGTCAAGAAGCTGACAAAGTGACGTCCAATTGAAGTACAGTATCATACGAATAATGCAGCGACAACCGCGATAATGCCTTGATAAATGCATGGATAATGAATTCTTTCGAAAATGCGTGGATAATTAATTCATTTTATTTCGGATATCGAAGTCCGATCCGATCCGACTACAAAACAACTTTATCAATCCGATCCGATATGAATATTTTGGTTCCGTAATCCGAACGAATCGGATCGGATTCGGATCGGATTTGCACACCTCTAGTAGATATGGCATGCTTTATATTGGGGAAGCTGCATGGACGATCTTTGAGGACAAAGTTTGCATGGTGATCATCGACGTGCAGTCATGTTGTACACGTATCTGGCGGTTAAGTAACATTACATTATTATTCAGCTCACTCCCCATTGGGGCTTTTCAGTGACCGATTACATTAAGTATTACGCTTACTTATGTTACTGTACTTACTTAGCCTATTTACTGTATCTTTATTTCTTTACAACAATTGCGATTACTTTCTTAACTATGTTTATCCTAACCCACCCTGTCAACGTTCCCAGTGGCAGGAAACCGGAGCGCCAGGAGAAAACCCACGACTTTCGGCAGAGCGTTGACTTACTCTTTTCACATGAGTCCGTAGCGAGAATCGAACCCACCATCCCATCATCATCGCGAACAGTCAAAATATTTTGTAAGAGAAAGACAGCTATACATCCATGCACTGTAGCTTTGAAATACTGACGAAAACTATATTAGACAATCTTTTCAAAAAACTGGTTTATACAAAAACAAATTTTGATATTGCACAGAGTATTGACTATTGTTTTCAAGTTCATTTCTGCATGGCACAGTTTATTTCAGTAAAATTGGAGTGCTCTCTGCCAATCAACTTTTTATATAATTATATAATGTAATTATAGAAAATCAATATAAAATATAAGCAGCTAAAAATCCAAACCTTGGAGTAGTTTGTCCAATTCTTTAGATCCTGTCGTAATTGTAATCAATTCTGATCTCTTTGCATGAAATTCAGTAGCAGTTGTGAATCCCATTGGTATTAATTTATATGCTTCCTGCTGTATTTTGTCTGCCTTAGCATCACTGATTCCTTTAATTCTTGTCAAATGTCTTTTCGATGAGTACGCCACAGCTTCTATTGTGTGCAAACCAGCATCTTCAAGCTTCTTGATATCACTTGCACTTATACCATATTGCTGAAGAGAATGAAACTGTTTATTAAATGAACAGGTTTAGTGATGCACCGACATCCATATCAGATATCAGTCCTAAATTCAAAGTATCGATATTTTTGTTGCCAATATTATTCGGTATTGTTTTACAAAAAAATTTATCAGCATTTTGAAAATGATGCCCAAAAATTTTGGATACCAATTCGGTAATAACACAACTCAGTCAGTGACCTGAATGTAACGGTATAAATTCAATACATAGCCATATTCAAAGATGTTATCATGGATAAAATAAATGGATAGGAAACTAGCTGACGTGACCTAATGTTTTCAATGGGCTGATGGCGTGATTGCATGTTGAAACCTAGTTGCAAACCAAATTCTCAAAAACGGCATGTTTAGCAATAATACAGTACAGCTAAACATTTTAGTCAAAGAGCAAATAAATATAACTAAGCCATTCTACGATGAAATCTCTAAGTATTTCCAGTCAATTTTAGCAAATATTTCAAGCACTAAACAGTGAAAAATGCATCGCAAATTTCGTTAAAATTGGCGACGCCAATTTCGTAACTACAAATGTAAAAAAATACAAAACAAAGGCGAAAAACATTTACCTTGAATATTTTTTCGTGGCTTAGGCATGTTTTTAAAACAATTACACCAGTTTATGCTTCAATATTACTCTTGTAAAGCAGAAAATATAGCGAAACAACAAAAATGCCCAGAACTTTGGCGATACGCGTGACGTCACAGATTGCAACTAGGTTTAGACTGTGACGTCAGGAAGTTTCCTATCCATGATGTTATCAATGTACATATACATGTATGATCACTATGGTACGTGTTAATATTGTACATAATTAGCCATTCATAATCGAGCAGAGGACTGGGTCTAGTTGATGTTTCGAGGGACAACAAGTTATAGTGAGCAAGCTAAATATATATTAAGATGCGTTATTATAATTGTTGCATTTCGGGCTGCACAAATAACTTTAGGAATGTAAGAAAACTTCCTAGATGCCATATTCGGCATATTGTTTATTTTTTGTCCGTCCAAACAGGCAACCAGACCCAATCCTAGATGCTTGATTGGGAAATGGCTAATTGGTCACTCGCAACCATACCTGTAGTTATGATGAAATTTCTACTATAACTGACAGTAAGTCCAATTGGGTCATTCCAGAAAACAATCATACCTCTCCAACAGGGGAAATTGGAAGTTACCCCCCCCCCCCTACCTCCTTCGAATGGCCTAATACACTTACTATTATCAGAAACAAAATTTTCTGCCCTCCCCCTCTGAATGGCAAAAATTTCCTCCTTGGGGGGAGTATGGATCTTTTCTGGAATGACCCATTGCCAAATTTTGTAGTAAAATGGAATATTGGTATCAGCCAATATTGGCTCTTCAATATTGGTAAATTTCCACATTGGTACATCACTAAACAGGTTGCAGGAATGTCATGTACATGGTAATATACGATATTGACCATTGGTTGTAGAGATCGCTTCCCGTTATCTGCAAGAATAGCTTTGACAGTATATGACATGTCCCTTAAAAATATGATGACCATGTCTAACAAAGGAACATGTACCGTAAACCTCCAAATATTAAGCCATGAGGTTATACTCAAATCATAAGCATTTTTTGATAGGCTTATACATGGGCACAGAATACTACACAGAAGTCCATCTCCATTGTTTTTTGCGTAAGCTCTATTTGTCATGATTCGTCACATTCATCAAGTACCGTAAAAAGAAGCAGTCACTCCCCTGGAATTGCACCATTTTGAGTATTTCCAGGGGGGGCTGCTTCTGTTTACGGTACTTGCTGAGTGACGAATCATGACGAATGGCGCTTACACTAGAAACATATGGAGATGGACTTCTGTGTAGTATTCTGTGACATGGGGGTGGGGGTTACAGGGGGTAATATGTACCTGTAAACTAAAGCGTGAAAAAAAATATATATATAAATTTCATCTTCATTTCGAAACTCCAGTCAAGAGTCTTCATCAGCTGTGATCTGAAGTCGCAAAGTGGCTTCTTACAGTACATATACACATGGGATGACGTCATCTGCCAATCAATATGGATATTCTGGTGGCAAATAAGCAATCCCTATTCAAAGCATGATAATTACTCATATTTATATGCCACAATTCTAGGCAACATCTTTGGCAATTGTTTAAGTGCTAATAACTCTAGAGTTTTCAAAAGATCCTGTTGAAACAAATCAGAAAACTCATGTTGTACAGTGTATTCTATACCATGCAGTCACTGTGAGAAAGGGTATCTGAGTCAGTCTAAACGCCAGTTTGCACATGTCTAAAAGAACATCAAAAGGCTGTTTCGACTTTAAATAAGGGGGAATCAGCTTTAGCAGAACATGTGTGTGCCACCAAACATGTGACTTCATGATTGCATTCCCACTAAAACTACTTTTACATGCTGCGATTAATCGTGTACGACTTGTTTTCTGGCGTATGTCATTGAGTAAACACGCGTAGTCACGTAAGCTGGCTACATTTGAAATTTCTTTTTAATGAAACAGCAATGAATTATGGCGCGAGCACTCATTTTAATACGCCAGAATACAAATTGTACACAATTAATTGTAGCGTGTAAACGTACCTTAACGATCGCCATGGCCAAAGACGTTGCCTACAAGCTTGGCATACTAATATGAGTAATGATGCTTTGAATAGGGATGATGGTGCTTATTTGCCACAAGAATATATACATCTTGTTGGCAGATGATGTCATCCTATGGGTGTAATTATAGTGTAAGAAGTCACGCTGTGACTTCAGATTGCCCCTTAAATGAAGACACTAGACTGGAGTGTCAAAATGTTGCATTGTGAATGCAATTCGGATGTGCTTTGCATTCATTTATTAATTAAAGCCAGAGTAGCAAGCAAAAACATGTTCAAATGTAGTTGTTTGACAACCAAATTATGCTAAATGCTATGGGGACAACCAAATTATGCTAAATGCTTCTATTTCATAAATACAGTAATAGACCTTATGTATAATGACGTCACAAGGCTTGATGACCGTGAGGAATGCTGGTATTAGTAGTCATAGCCACAGAGTAGAGACATACAGAGACGTAACTAGTGTACCCACTTTTTTGTGCGCATGCTCGGCAAGTTACTCGATGCATGCATCTGATTGGATGACGACCTGATGACGACTCACTTTAAACTTGCTGAGCACGCGCAGTTGATCATTTTTCGCCCGGTTGCCTGAAAAAAAGTGGGTCACAATGGTCAGTTACGTCTCTGTATGTCTCTACTCTGTGTCATAGCCCAGGAAAATTTCGATAGTGGCCGTTTTCAATTGTTTAATTTTCTCAGGCGATGACTACTAAGACCAGCACTCCACACAGGCATCAAGCCTTGTGACGTCATTATGCATAAGGTCTATTTGCCATCATATGGCAAACAAGTGCTGGTGACAATGCGCTGCACTCTTCCACTTTATAGTAAAACCATTTACAGGCAGTCCCAGACCCATTTACATCAAAATTCTAAAGCTATTTTAACTAATATTTACTATGTAGTTAGTATATGTCACTGATGCACATAAATATCTCATGTATGCTTTGAAAGTAACATCAGTTGTAACATAAAACTAAAACCAAACGGTTCAAATAATAAAACATCGCTGTTTGTTTGTACGGGTTTATACCTCGAGTTTCTTGACAACAAGTGGGGCGCCATAGCCGTCTTCTTCGACATCCTCCTCTTCTTGCTGTTGTTGTCGACGTTGCTGAGCCATTAAAACCTATCGAATAACTCTTTTATAAACTTTAAACTAGACACAACGAGATCACTACATCTATAGTTCGTTTATTCGCAACAAACAACGACAAAATTAAAGGCATACGTATTTTAAATGTTTTGACACCATTTTGTTTGAATTGAAAATGTTTATTTCAAAAAGGGCGCGAAACTCTAGCCTGCACGGCCCGCGAGAAATGGGATTGCGCTGAGCTCTTTTCGAAACTGGATTATGGCTCAATTAGATCAGTGGTCTCAGAAGGGCGGGGTGAGGTGGGAGTGCGGGTGTGGTGAAGGGTTAATAATAATTTTAATCAAAACAGTATTGAGGAATCTGACTTCTAAAGGCCCATTTACACGGTACGATTAGTTGTATACGATTCTTACTCTGGCGTATGTGATCGAATAAACAGGCGTACAAACGTCACATTTCAAATTCGCCATCAGCGAATGAGCAATAACGTGGCATTAGCACTCGTTTTCATTCGTCAGAATGACAATCGTATACAACTAATCGTATCGTGTAAATGGTCCTTAAAGGTACAGGCCTAATAAACTGGTTTTGGTTGATTGTAGGTCAGGTATATTTTTCCGGATCCGGAGATTTGCTCCAATTTGCTGTCAGTGGGTCGCTTTCCCCGAGATACGTACAGGCTGGATGTTAAATTATGTTCTCAATTGTCAGTCACTACAGGCTTGTAGTCCTAGTAGTCAGTTATCCACATTTTTAATTGCCAACTAAAAGGGAAATAACAACAAAATTATATTTTGTCGGATATGAAAGAATTTTTCAAAGGACATCTCAATTTTGGTGTACTTCGTGTTTGGCACTCTTTAAAGGGAAATGGCAATATATTTTATTATTTTCTCGTTTGAGAGAACATTTAAAATTGTATAGAAAACTCTTTTAACGTTTTTTCATATCTTGCTTACTTCTACAAATATTTTAATCGAAAGAAATGAAATGTCCGCCATCTTGGATTTTTGTAGATATGCATGTTACGTCACAACAGGGGTCACGGAATATTTTTATCTAGACAACCACTAATCATTTTGCACCCAAACTTATACTCTGTATGCGCTTGGAAATATCAAGATGACTTGAAACCTTTAAAACATCTACCAATCAATATTTGGTCAGCAACGAATACTTTCATATGGTTAATCCCTGTTGTGACGTCACCAAAACTACGGTTAATGAGATAAAAATTTATCTAAGATGGCGGACATCTCATTACTTCAAGTGAAAATATTTCAAGAACTAAACAAGATATGAAGAATCGGTAAAGGAAGTTATTAAATAGTTTCAAAAGTTCTTTCAAATGAGAAAATAAAAAAATATATTGCCATTTCCCTTTAAAGACGTGGCAGGAGAAACCAACTTTGCGTCCAAGATATTCTTGAATTAGAAAAAGGCTTAGAACGATCCTAGTATTTGGAAGCGCGGAATGCTAAATTACTTTATTTTAAAAGCGCTAGCCTGAGCTCTCCTTATATCATCCCGCCTAGATGGGACGGGACATTTTCATCCCCACCTAGACGGGATACTCGCCTAGTGTTTATGTGCACAAAATACATTGCCGGGATGAAGCCATTTAAGTGCTTTGTCGCAATAAAGGCATTTACGCTCAAAAGGGAAAAATTTATCCCACCTAGCCGGGATGAAATGTTTACAGTATGAGAATTTTTCGTCCCGGCTAGGCGAGATGAAGTGTTTATATGCCGGAATTTTTCATCTCGCTTAGACGGGATCCCGGCATCTGTTGCCGAGATCCCGTCTAGCTGAGTTGTTATCGAGTCCTATGTTGCAAGTCCAAGTCAAGTCACAAGTCATTTCCTGCAAGTCCAAGTCAAGTCACAAGTCATTTGCTCTGAGTTCAAGTCAAGTCACAAGTCATTTTGTCTAAATCCAAGTCAAGTCAAGTCAAGTCACAAGTCATTCCGAGTGGCAAGTCAATTCAAGTGAAGTCACAAGTCATTTTATCGCCACATGTGGCCCAACCTCGTACCCAGGGTATTTGCTCTTGGGCAGCGAAATACCCTGGTATGGCCTGGTCACGTGACCCGCGGATTTTGCTTAAAATGGCGTATTGTTTAAGAGCAAATACCCTGGGTACGAGGTTGTACATTAAACTTTAAAAGCGTGATATAATTAGTAGGAGTGACAATATATACTCACTCCCCCGACCCTAGTAAACAATGCGCCATTTTACTACGTAATATCCACGGGTCACGTTACCAGGCCATACCAGGGTATTTCGCTCCCCAAGAGCAAATACCCTTTACCTCGAAATCGCGAAAAAAAACCGCTTTGTCAGAAAACGCCGACAAAAATTCTGTCGATGCCATTCATATGTACTAAGGTCGTTCCCAAATTGTACAACACGACGATCGATCGATCAACACAAAGATTTTGGGAAACTTGATTTTCACTAGATATTTACGTTTGACTTGCGTTGGTCACAAGTCATTTTGTCCAAGTCCAAGTCAAGTCACAAGTCATCAGTCTCTTTAACAAGTCAAGTCACAAGTTACAAAAACTGCGACTCGAGTCCGACTCGAGTCCAAGTCACACGACTCGAGTATCATATAAACACTCTTGAATTTGTATTAGGCCTACGAGCGGGATCTCGGTAAGCATTCTGACCCGCCTGGCCGGGAACATAAAAACAGGCCTTTACTTAAACGACAATGCGAACGTTCGTTAAATTTTACATTTTAATTTTGACTATCTCAGTAAATATTGGGACAACGTTTTAATAAAGATCATCGTCATTGGTCTGGTTGAAATTACCATTCAAGTTGCTTATATTTTGCACAGGTGTTTTCAAGTTGCAAGACGGGGGAGCACTCGAAACTCGGCATTGTGTCTTTGGAAATAGACATTGAGCAGATGGTGAGAATGCTTAAGATGAGCACAGCAGTTTAACTATTGTAAATATAGTAGAGTAAAAATAAAGAGTGTGTGGCAAATACCGTCTGAAGATTGTAATGAACTTTACCGTAAAAAGTCTAACAGTTGTCTTCGAATTCAATACAGTACTAGATTGTGTATTGTTTACACGAAGATATACTAAGTTTACAAACCACGCAGCAAAACAATGAGCACAACAGCAAACAATTATACAGTGAACACAACAGCAAATGGAACAGCCTTCTTCAAATTCACTGTCGCAATGCCGTTGTGTGTTGTGAACGTTATCTTCACATTTGTTGGAACATTTTTAAACTCTGTTGTCATAATGAGTCTATGTAATTCACATTTGCGAAGAAAATTATGTTACTTCATGATTCTCGTTCTGTCTTGTTTTGACCTCGCCGTGGTTGTTATCTTTCATCCATTGATAATTTTGGAAACTATATGCAGGTGGTTGTCCATGACTGATTATTATTCTGTCGACCTGTTGTATCTTGAACATTTATTTGCGTTTTCGTTGACCGCACTTTTAACTATGACTCTGGAAAGATATCTTGCTGTGGTGTACCCATTTTTTCACGAGAATTCCGTGACAAAATCAAGATTGTTAGCTATTTTTGTGCTAATGCAATTGCCATTTGGAGTTCCCTATTTTGCGCTTCTAAACCGAACCTTAGAGACGTACATAGAAGCGTGTTTACTTGCCCTCATCACAGCGGTGTTCTCCGTGATGTATTTTCTTAACTACAAAATATTTTCCACGGTGGAAAGATTAAGAAAACGCGTGGCCATAACTCTGGGAACTTTTGATTCTGAGGAGGAAAATATTAAAGTCAAGAAACATAACTTTTCTCTGGGCAAAGTTTCCACATGCTTGCTAGCGATTTTTTGTCTGTCTGTATGCTATTTTCCAACTGTTGTTATTTGTGTCTTAAAGCTGATGCGAGTGTTTGGCCACAATGATGATCATAACAACGGAACACTTATTGTCATACGCCTTTGGGAGGACACTTTCCTCACCATCAATTCAACTTTGAATTGCTTGATATTTTTCTACAAGAACAGTGCCTTACGCCGACGTGGAATTAAGATTATGAAGAAATGTTTATGTGCGAGATTTCGATATCATAAACGCATGATGGACACCACAACGCCAATATATCATTATCATCACTATCTCGTTCATAATATAACCATGTAGGCATAGTTCTACAGATTGCGGTGTCCTTGGCAAGCACCGGAAACAAATACACAACAGGGCCGCAGATTACACCACAGTTGTATTAAACAATAAGGCTTATTATGATTCCGAACAAACTAATCTACAAACAGACTAACCGACTACCAGGCTAACAGACTAAAGCCTGGTTCACATTGATCGTAAACATCGGCGATGCCCATTGTCGGTGGTCATTGATGCATATAAAATGTTTTGTGCATTTTCTTCTTCGTTGCTCACAGACAATGGATCGTAGAACATCGCAGATCAATGTGAACCAGGCTTAACAGATTAGCGTACTTATAGTTATATCAGCAAATATAAAACGTTTGGGCATCGCAATAATAGTGGATTGCAATAATAAATAAGAATGAGAATTGACATTATATTTATCATCACACTTATGCATCGTGATCACATCACTATTCTTATTCACGCTTATCGTCACAAAATTTGTCATCATATTTGCAATTATTACATTAATCGTTTTAATATTATACAACTATACTTTAGTAAATTACTTATCATTAACAGCACAGTTTAATGTTGCTATAATTTTAAATAATAAAGGTGTATTACACAATATAGTCTTTCGCTGTAGATGCTGCCTATGTCGACATATAAAGACATTTTTTGAACTAAATTTATATTCCAAAATTTAGAATTGTTATATCGGGCCAAAAGTCATTCATTTATTTGATGGTGATCGATAGCCTGCTCACAGATAGCCTGCATGGCAGGCGGTACGTAGGAAATATTTCCTTTGCTTCCCTAATTTTCGCTGCCCGTAGAAATACCGCCTGCCATGCAGGCTAGCTCACAGACGTTGTAGTTCTTACGCCAAGCGACGAAATACTACCGTCTGCTTGCCCGAGCGCCAAACTGAATTCCGCTACGTCGACCAATCAGAATT